>JANHFX010024994.1:0-55564 GCA_027560015.1 Chloroceryle amazona
CGACCACCCCCCCCGGGGGGGGAGGTTGCACGGGGGCGGGTGGTGCCGTTTTGTTCGCTCCCGTCCCCCCCCTGTTCCTCTTTTTTTTATATAGATGGGGGGGGAGGGGGGGGGGAAGTTAAAAAGAGTGCTAAGAGTGCTTTGCCACCCAGCAGGTCAGAGGAGCCCAGTTCTTCACAGCTTGGAAATCTCAGAGCTATTGGTACTCTGGCCCAAGTTTCCCCCTTCGCTCCACCATGGCTTTTGTCCCTCACTGCTAAAGGGACAGCAAGTGACAGATTTAGCCAGCTCCAGGACAGGATCATCCCCTGCCTCCTGCTGCCCTCTTTGTCCATCACTGGTTTTTATTTTCCAAGTTTAAAAAAATGCATTTTGCTTATAATCTTCCCAGGGAGGCTGTGTGCACTCACCACAGTCTCCTCGTGCTCCTGGAAAGGCCAAGCTGATTGCATTCATGCATCACTGTGCACACGTACGGCTGCTTCCCTCCCCAGAGGATTTCTCTCTCTGCAAGAGAATCCCTGAAGAGAGGAGAGCAAGGGAGGGATGTGGTGGGGAATGGCAGCAGCACCCCTTGTCCTCGCTGCTAGGAACACATGAGGGGATGGTGTGTCCAGGACAGAGGACAGGCAGAGGGAGAAGGGGAAAAAAACAGATAAAGAGGAAAGACCTCAGCCCTCTCTCCATCTCCCAGGTGGGCTGCATCACCTCTCCATACTCTGGGCAAGTGCACACCTGGCCCCACCAACTCTCCTGCTTTGCTATTGAGGCAAATTAAGACAAATCTCTTCACACTCCTACCCTGCCTGGGGGTGAGACAACGTGAGCCAACACATAGTTTCCAGAGTGGCTGGGGCAGAAAGTGACCCCCTGAATATCCTCAGTTGTGGGGTAGAAAGGCTACCCCACAGTGGGGTAGAGAGGCTCTGCATAACCACCCAAAGCTGGGAGCTCACATAAAGCCCCCCCAACAAGGGTGTCAGCTCCAAAAGCCACATGGGTGTGGCCTGGAGGCTCTCGGCAACCCTTGGCATAACTACAAGGTAGCCCCTGCTGCCATGGCCACACTCCCATCCCCAACGCCAGTATCATAATGTGCCCCAGCAGCTTCCATCCTGCTCAATTTTTATCCAGTGTCCACAGCAGCTGTGCTGCATGGGAGAAAGCCGGAGGAACTGTTGGCTTTAAACTGGCTCCTGGAGAGACCTCCTGACTTGTAAATTTCCCAGTTAATTGTGTCCTGGTAGAGGGGACACTCACAAACCATCAGCCCTCAGTGCTCTGAAGCAGTGGTCCCTCCTATGGGTAGAAGTAATCGTTCAGAAGAGCGGCCAGGGTGGTTTTCCCTGTGTTCTCAGTTTGCTAACCGCGGGCCTGTGATGGATCTTCCACTGTAGCTGTTATCACCGCTCCTCTTCCAGAGACAATTAGCCCACTTCTCCTGCTGTTTGCACAGGCCTCACAGGCAGCAATGGGGAAGATGGAAAAGTGGGAAGTTAAACCTGATTGCAGAGCCACGAAATCAACAGGACAACAGCAGGGGCTAGGTATTACCTGAAATGGGATGTAGAGCTCATTTTCTTTCATTCAGTGATGGATTCATTCCCAGCTTGGGGAGATCTGCTGGCTGTAGGTCAGGCAGCACACTGTCTTCTCACCATCAGTCTTTTGCTCTGCCAAATTGAGACTAACCAGATGCTTTCATCAGAAGTGATAACCCATCTCTTGGGTTTGGAAAGCAACAGTCCTGGGATACTATGCCCCTCCAGGATGCAGTTTACGGGCCAGTGAAGCATGGAGCTGTTGAGCTGCATGGCACGGGGCTATGCCATCAGACTGCAGCACAAGGCTGCCTGCAGACAGCTCACACCTCCTCATTCAAAATGTCCCCTCAGTCCCCCTGTCCTCCCTCTCTGCCTCTGTTGGGGTGTAGGTGGATTTGGGGTGTGTAGTGCTGAACCAGCAGAAGAGGGCCAGCATGGTGCTGAGGTGAATTTTTGCACTTTTCTGTTGCAGCCAGGATGCATTATCCTAATCCATAAAATGCATGAGACTATCCAGATCCAAGCTGACTCTATCCCAGTCCTGCTCCCACTATAAGCAGCAATAGGATGTAAATGCTGACTTTCTGCATTGTTAATATTACTCCTGGTTTTATGAGGCTCCTCCATCCTGGTGACATTTGCCAAGGGAAGCTTCTCACTCCTTCCAGCACCCCAGGGGCACCTGAGTTCAGCTATTCATCCCATCCCCTGCCCTAAGCCCTCAGCAGCCCAGCTCAGGGGGACTCCTGCAAGGAGCATAGAGATGCCAGCTGCCCCATGAGGAGCCCTTGAACAGAGCTGCCCTCCCCTGCCCTGTGCTATCTCCTCTGATTGATGGCTGGAGGGGAGGACAGCTGCCACAAGAAAGGCCAGAAGCAGAACTACCTGACAGCCTTGGCATTAGCCCAGCACGTCCCCCACAGCTGGCTGCAAAATCATAGCCTGACACCCACCACCACATCATTCAAAAGGAGACCTGACTCTATGTACTGGTTTGGCGGTGGAGGAGTGCACAGCCCTCACACCTCCCCCAGACACAAAGACCTGCAGCAGGCACCTGCAAGCAGTAGAGTGCCTTGGGCTTGGTCCTTGCTATGATCCAGGCTTGGCTCCCCATGCCGTTCTTCCCCACTGAGACAGGGCACAGCTTTTCCTTGCTTGAACTCTCCTAGGGATCAAGCCGTTACACCAGGATGCTGCTGCCTTTCCCCTGCAGAAGGACTTTATAATTTCTTCCTGTGCAAAGGCTGAGGAGCATCTAATCCCAGAGAGCCAGCAGGGTATGGTGGAGAGATCACCTCTTTTCCAATGGCCTCATGTTCCCTCTGTCCAGGCAGTCAGAGGAAGATGCGCATGTGCTTGAACCTCAGCCCATGCTCGCCTGCTGCCCGTGGTAAATGTCCCTTGGCAGAGGGAGGCAAGTTTCCTCCTGCTCTGCAAGGTTAAAGCTGCTGGGACATTCCCATCTCCTCCTGCCAAAAGCACTGCTGCTGAAATTGCATTGATTCAAATAAAACCGTCTCCTGGCTAATTACTAGGGAACGGTTCGCCTTCTATTTTTAGACAAGCTTACAAGCTTGCATTGAAGATTACCCTGCTCCTGTTTCTCTCCGTCTCTTTGCTGTGCGTGTTTCTCTTCCTTTCTCTCCTTCTCTGCAAGTCACACTGAACCAAGCTCAGCTTCCCATGGGGCTGGGGACCAGAAGACAGCCATGAGCTTATGTGCCGAAACCAGTGATTCTAAAGCCATCAAGAGCAATTGCTTTAGCATTAGGTGGAGAGGAAGCAGCATTTTGCAGAGCCAGGAGCTTCTTCTCAGCTTGCCATGCCCAGCCTCCGCCTGCTGAGTGCTCCCTCCACCTGGCCACAGCCAGGGACCTTCTTCCATCTGCTCCACACGCTGTTCAAAACATCCCGTCCAAGTTCTACACTCTTCCAAGACAATAGGGAATAAGAAAGAAAGGAAAAAAAAAAAGAGGATGGCCTTTCAAAACCCTGGCCTGTGGGACGGTCAGCACGGAACATGGAAACAAGGGCCAGCTGGCTGTGGGAGAGGGGTGGGCAGGGATGGACACATACATTGTCAATCCTGTACCGACCTGTGCAGCAGCCACTGGAAGGCACACCACAGCACAGGAAAGCACACCACGGCACAGGAAAGCACACCACGGCACTGGAAGGCACACCATGGCATTGCTGCTCGGCACAGAGCTGCAGGCTGTGCTCGTCCTGCCATGACCACAGCAAAGAGCAGAGGCTGTTCCATCTGCCTGTTAAGGAGGACCAGCCGGTGTCACAGCAGTCCCAGTGCTACCTTGGGATGACAGCCCTCCTTGCCAGGAGACCTGAAATCGCACAGCCTCAAACAAGCAGCGGAAACACATTCAAAGCAGCAGCTCTGGAGCCTGTGGGCATCCCCCCACTTCTTTCACGGCTGTGGGAGGCAGAGCGTCAGCCAGGAGTGCATCGAAGCCTGCTTGGTGGGCTTAACCTTGGTCCCAAAAGCCGGTTAGGCAAATTAGCATGGCGCTTTCCCCGAGCTAATTAACTTCCCTCACAGCAGGGCTAATGAGCTCCAGCGCAGCACTTGGCTGTGGCAGCTAGCCGGCCCCCAGGCAAGGGGCTGGCCTCGAGGGCTCGCTGCTGCCTGCGGCATCAGCAGGCACCAGCTCCCTCCGGGAAGGAAATTCCTGATCCTGAGCACACGCCATGTAGCATCGCTAGCCCAAGGGTCAGAGGCTCAGCCTTCCCCACTGGCCCCGGAGGCCACCTGCTATTTAGGGAGTGTGTAGGAGTCCCATCTTGCACCAGGCAGATCTGGGATGCTCCTGAGTGCAAGCTGGTACCAAACACAAGCCTCAACACCTCCTGACAGTTCTAAAGGGGCGTGCGTGGCATTCCCTCCACTGGAGGATGACAGTGTTTGGGAGCTGCCTTTCAGCATGACTCTTCTGGGTTTTGGTGAGCATGGGAACTGTCCAGACTTGTGTCCACTGAACACAGGGGCCAGTTTTCCACTGATCTCAGTGGACGGTGAAGCAAAACATCTTCAGTATTCTCCTCTCTTCTCATCCCAGCAAACCATATTTATTTTATCCTCCACTCAACTCTTGTGGGGATCGATGGGTCGTCAAGATGATGAGTTAGTGCCTGTAGTGACAGTGGCACTTTCCATTACTGCTGATATACCTGGGGGACACATGTCTCCCAATGACTCATCAAGGCTGGGAAATTCAACAAAGATGCTAAAATTGTCATTTGCAATGAAGGCACCCCAAAGCCCCAGTCCTGTAGCGCAGGCAGGACCTTCCCAGACCTGCAAAGACACCCTTAGACCCCCAGAGAGCTCCAGGGACACCAGTATGGATGCTGCAAACGTAAAGCATAGTGCAGTCTTGCTGTGTGGAGGGTTTTTCCCTCTCCCTTTTCACCGATGGATTTTCTCACAGAAAGCCATTTGGATAAACACTTCTAGCTGGAGAATGATTTCTTTTCCTGAGTATCTTTCATAACTAGCAGACACCGGGTTTGGTTTGTTGTTTTGTGGGGTTTTTCTTGAGGTTGCATTATTATGACATTTTAATTGGCTCAGGACTGCTCAAGTCTCAAAGCCAATTTGGCCCCAGTGTTTTCAGGCAGAACTGTTTTCTGTCTCCATTTTGATAGATACTTTACACCGGCCAAAATGGCCTCACGTTAAATAAAACAAAACCTTTTATTTTACAGCTCATGGGCGATCTGTTTCCTTCCCTTTCTGCTTTAGTTTCAGCTTGAAACATGAACCATACCTGTTCCCCCATCGCCAAGCTGCCCACCCGGGGATGGCTGCAGGGCAAGCGGCAGCTGGGCTGCCTGTTCTCACTCGCCTTTGTTTCGCTACTGTGCAGGAGCCCGGTCTGAGCCAGCACACCGAGTAATTGCAGGATTTCAGGCAAAGAGGAGGCTGCAAGTCGTGAACCGCTAATGAGTGGGTGTAGCTGGAAGGGCTGGCAGGGCCGTGAGGGAGGCTCAAGGCCTGCAGGGCAACAGACGGCCGTGTGTCGTGGCAAGGGCACCGGCTGCGCTGCTCCGGCAAACCCAGAGGACGTGTCAGAAATGTGCCACGCGTCATGACGGCGGCAGCAGTCAGCAGCGAGACAAACCCCCAGCGGCAGCAAAGCCGGCACAGAGCATCCCCGCACACGGCAGTGCTAATCTTTAATTTGACACACCTGCCTGGCTCCCCGGCCTCCTTCATCCCTGCCTTCTTTTCCCGAGGTTCTGGTTTTGATGCCACCTGACATCCTGACACTCTTACTGCTGCTCCAACACCCTCCCACTCCTCCCTTCCTGCAATCCCCATCCATGGGGCTGCCACCCCCAGACCTCACTGTCCCCTGGGAGCTGCCACATCACCCTGTGCCTCCCTCCTGTCCCTTCCTGTCAGGATTTCCCTACAGAGCAAAGCTGCTAATTGCTGGGTGTTATCTGCAGCACCCAGGAGGGTCTCCAGCAAATCCGGAGAAGACTGACCAAATGCTGGGTACGGTGCTCACCCACTTTCCTGTCCCGCTCTCTGAAGCAAGAGCGGCAAATGCCCCCAAGCCTCCAGCGCACTGCCTGGCTCATTAGGTTCACCACTGAAGGTCTTTAATTAGCACTCATCAAAACGCGTGGCTCAATCCGCCACGATGGCCACACAGCTCTAATCCAATGACACAGCACACGCAGGCGCCAGCCCAGGGATGCGCATCGTTGATCGCCTCCCCGCTCAGCACCTTGCTTGCTTGCAGTAGCGAGGTCATGGCAGCTTGCCAAGCACTGGGGTGAAAGGGACAGAGCTGCCAACTAATACCACACTGCGACCAATGCTAGAGGTCATCTGTCCCAGCCTTCCTTGGACTGGAAATCTTTTTGGTCAATAAAACCCCTTCAGTTTGTACAATGTCTCAAAATTTTGTGGGGCTTTGTCCTATTCTGAGATAAGCTACTGAAAGGGTCCCGGAAAGGAAAGATGCAGGATTGCGTGTCAGGCAGCTGAGATGGGTGTCAACCCTGCAGCTGGAGGGCTGGGTAAGCTGTGCCCTGGGCTTGGGTGTGACATACATGTTGATGTCTGTAATGTATCACCCTAAGATCTTGTGTCAACAACTTTCCTAACATTTATTTTGTTTTTTTTTTAACCAACCTGCCAGGTGTTGCTGCAGTTCATAACCTGAGGTCTTTTTTTTTTTACTTATGACTTTATGCTTTCAATATGATTTACAAAAATTGCTTATAATAAGGCTCATTCAGCAGCTGGATAATTGTTGTCAGGAGTTAAGAGATACTGTGGCATGTTTAGCACAGAAGGATATTATGTACGTGGATCCCAAAGCTCTGTGAGTTTTAGGTCATTTCTGTTAAGAGTAGGATGTGTAAAGGTGCCTCTACAGGGTGCCAGCAAGGGCATTTCTTGCAAAGGGACATGAGGGTTCCAAGACAGAGAAGGGACAGTAAATGGCCTCAGCAGTGAATTCACAACTGTAAATTCAGATTAGGAGAAGAGTTCAAGATCTTGGAAAGGCTGTGTTAATCCCTTCCTAACCTTGGACTTAAATACTTGAATGACCTTGTGTCCATGTTCGGCAGCTGTGACCTGCCTGCTGGGCACTGAGTTGAGACTGGGAGGAACACAGGCTGCAGCTGCCCACAGGACCTGACAGAACAGGTGCCCATCCCTTGAGAGTGTCTTTTGGTCTCAGTGTTACCTTCACCCTCAGAGCGTGGGTGATCAGAGCACCATGCTTGCAAAGCCACTCTCATGGGAGGGGAGCCTCTCCTGGGCAGGTGGGAAGATCCTTCAGGAGCAGCTGGGCTCATCCTCTTCATCAGCCTGTTACCTGGCAGGACCTGCCCTTCTGCTCCCCCTTTCCTCCTGGTGTCACTTCAGCCACCCCTGATTATTTGGGGATTTTTTTGTTTGTTTGTTTTTGGTTGGTTGTTTGTTTTTTTTTTTTAGAGTATGAAAAAAATTATGTGTTTGTGGCTAGCGGCTCTTGGGTTTGCCCTTCCTTCCACCAGGCTCACTCCACATAAGCCAGTGCTAAGTTTGTGGGCTAATTGGCCTTATTTATCGTCCCTTTTAAGGCTTTGCATCATACAGGAGTTCATTTGCTGTCACTGCTGCTTTGCCTTTTTGTTTGGGGCTGGGGTTTTTTTTTCTTTTTGCCTTCATCTCAAGGGCCTCTGTAATTATCACCTCAGCCATCAATTACGGCTCAGCGGTGCTTTTTGGGCACTGTCCGAGTTTGGGAATTGCACAACCCTGGGGAGGTGGGGAGCCTGCATGCGGGAATGCACGTGTGGGAAGGGGGCTGGGGTCACCACAGGTATGAGCTCTGGGGTTTCATAACCAGGACAGTTAGGAGATTTGCTGCCGTAGAGGTCTCCCCACTGAAGCTGAGCTGTATAAACTGTTGGGTAATCTGTGTTAGAGGCTTTTCCTCCCTGGCAGGAGAGCTGTTGGATGTCAGCCGCATGAGTATTTTATACTTGCAAAGCTCTATTTTGCTTCCCAAATTCAACTGCTGCAAACAAATAATTGGGGAGTTTTCTGAATGGTTTATTACTAGCAAAATCCTCTTGCTTTTTTTTTTTTTTAATTGACATAAAATGCAAAGAATATTTCATTTCTCCTGAAACAAACAGAAAACATCCCATCCTTCTGGGGTTTGGTTTATTATTTATTTCTTTTCCTCTGAAATGGGGGATTTCCATTGCAGCTGTCCCATGACTTTCTCTCCAGGGGACAGAGGCTGGGATGGAGTTACTTTCCCATAAGGTTGTTTGAGGATCAGCACATCCAACTCCATTACACTCCCGCAGAAGTATTGCTGGAGACCTTCTCAAAGCATCACCTGGCAGAAAGTAAGAAAAGTGCTCACATCAGCTGTCTTCCCTTTCATCCTCTGCTGCAGCATCTATTCAGAAAATAAGGATAATTAATGTAGCTCTCTCTGTCCTTCCTAGCACTTTGCATTGTACTTGCCACATGCTAAGAACCTTCTGCCTGACTCCTGGTTAGCGTAGAAGGAGGGGAAGGAGGGAAGCAAGAAAGACGAAAAGCAGAGTGATGCTGTGCAAAAGACCTGAAGTTGCTTCTGGGCTCCCACCACAGTCCCACAGAGAGACACAGCCCCATGCATGTGGGGGCCAGCCACAGGGATGCTCAGGGCCCATCTTCCTTGGAAGCCAAGTCCTGGGAGTCATACGATGGGATTAAGAAGTCAGCCAGACGTGCTGTCCACCAGGTAAAATCAGTCCTCGCTAAAGCATTTCTTAATCCTAGACGCTATTGAGATAATCTAAGCAGAGATTAACCAGGTCCAGCTGGAGTTAAGCTCCTCATTCCTCATTTATTTTTGGCAGCAAGAGACTACTGCTGCCCTGGTGCCTCATCGGACATTCACACACCAGACCCCTCCCTGCTCAGGAGAACAGGATGTGGAAACAGCGCAGTAGATTTGCCTTGCAACAGAGGTCCCAAATCCTATGGTTTATCACGTTTTGTGTTTTACGTTGACATTTTGTTCCCAGGGCTACTTGTCTCAGATTTCTCTGGTTGTATAATAAACAATCTTTTCACTTCCATAAAAGGAAAAAAAACCCCACACAGTAAATAAGTACGTTTATTAATAAATTATTTCATAAATAAACCATCCACACATTTTTGGCTAAAAAAATACAATGTCAATGTCAAATTGTCTTTGAGAAAGCCCTTCCCTAGGGCTTTTATTTGGGGTAAATCAGTGATTATCTCAGGGAACAATCTCCATCACCCTTCTATGCAGAAATATTTGAAAAGCTACAGCCTTTGTGGAGAAAAGATTTCACGAGTGTCCTTCTTACTTTCTCAGCTGAAGGCTCACATGTGGCTGGGGCTGGACATGAGAGCTGAAAGTCATCCCACTTTCAGGATCTCGCTGTTGCAATGTCTGGGTTTCAAGTGGAAATATCAGTGAAGGCCCATTGGATTTGTAAAGGTTTGAGATCTTGTGATTCTTAAATATTACAAAAGCTTGATTTTCAAAATAAAATAAACCCTTTACCAGTATTTCATAGCCTGCCTTTAAGTAAGAGAGGAAAGAAAAAACGTAGGGAATGTTAAAAGTTTAAACTAGTATTCCCGGAACTTTAAAACAGCTCTTTTGTTTGGGTCCTTTTTTTTTTTTTTTTTTTTTTAAGAAGAAATATCTAATTTTCAGTCTCTTGAACATTTCTGCATCATTTTAAGGTAGGAAGAGCACCGTGGCAATGACTCACATACCACATTTCAATACATCCTTTTGTCATCGCCCATATAAGACGCTTTGCCTTTTGGCTGGAATGTAACAATGTCACAGGCACATGGACACACACACATGTATCTGTGTCTCTGCACAGGAACCATACACTGTGAGAAAAAGCTGGGTACGGGATTCTCCTGAATCTGGTGGCTCCAATGCACTGTGACAGGGGCCAGAGGGAGCTGCTGGCACCCCAGACAGCCGAAGGGGCTATGGCAGAGGGTGGCACTGGGTGCCAGTAGCACTCCTTGAATGCTGTGGGATGCCCCCTCCAGCCTTGCTGTGTACAGGGTTGCTCTGCAAGAAACCACCAGCCCTGAGAAGGGATTCCCCTGGGACATGCAAAGCAGCTGAGGAAGGTAGTGGGGGGCAGAAGTGGATGCTGACCATCCCTGGGGTTGAATCCATGCACCTCACATGTAATGTGACAGGAGCCTCATCTTGCCCCACTGCTGTGGTTTTCTAATGCTGGCAGCCTTCCAGGTTTCTTTTACTGCTTAGGTCTTAATTTCTCATGGCAACAGGCCAGCTGGGTGAGCGGGCACCTGACAGTTGAATGAGGAGCCACACCTCCACACTGCATCCCAGAAACTTCTACATAGGTTTTAGAAATAGGGACAGGTTAAAGAGATTGATTTATTTTTCCCTACAAAGGCCACCACACCACTACACTGCAAGATGATTGATCAAATGACCTTTTTTTCCCCATTTACTGCCCTTCCCAGAAGCCTGTCATATCTGTGAGCTGCAAACAGCCTTGTAATGCACACAGTGCAAATGCTCCTGCACATCTCAAATTTGTGATACCTTTAGCCAGCCTTCTTACACAAAGGACTGGGATTAGACATATGCTTTCGCCACAGTTTTTTACAGCTGTAGGAGCATCTTGTGTGCCAGCAGCTCTCTGCAGCACCCCAAGTATGGAGCTGCCAATCCCGTGCTGGCTACAGGGATGAGGCAGGATTGCTGCTGCCCTGACCTCCTCCTGCCATTCTGCTTTCTTCAAGCACACGGTCCCCTTCTCCATCCTACACTGGAATGAAGCAGAGGGCATCCAATCCAGGGAAAAAAACCCACAAGTTTCCCAGGCAGTGTATTTCACCCTTTGGGGAGTGCAGTGCCGTGGATCATGGTTATAAAACAGCAAGTCCTGAAGGACACTTTAAAGTAAATTAAGAGGGCTGTTCCACTCCTAAAGCTGATTACAGTCATACCTGTTTTGTTTGGTTTGTTAGGGTTTTTTTCCAGAGAGTAGAAAAGGATGCTTGGAAAAAATTTGCTAATTTTCCCTTTTTGCCAGATCAGGCCTTTGGGTAATAACAAACCCACAGTGCTCCCTGCTCACCGCTCTCTTTGGGATGCCCAGGCTAAGCGAAAGCACGTAAATCTGCAGGAGGCCCGGGGCCAGAACACAGCTGTCCTGACATGCTATCTGCCCCCCGCCTCCCCACTATGGCTTTAGCATCTGAAACGCAGGAGTCATGCAGATCTGGAGGTAAACCCTGGTGGGAAGGAGTCCTGCAGGTCACCAGTTAAGCATTTCAGCCTAGAGCAGATCTCTCATAAGCCACTTTTTGGAGATAAGCTTATCTAGACCCGACAGCTGAATTTAACCCTGAACTTTTGATCTCGATTTTTTAGCCTCGGCAAGCCTATACATTTCCTTGAAATTATACACACTAGATTTGAGCTCCCCTGCTACAATGGCTCCACTGCTCCCTTAAAAGGGACCTGCACGGCTGTGCATGACAGCATCATCCAGTAATGCCCTTGGTTTCACAGCCAGCCCTGCAAGTTACACAGGCCCCTGCCTGGGGAAAGCCTTCGATTAATGACAGTGGGGCTCCAGAGGGAGAGGAGCTGGGATTTTACACTTCCAGTGATAACGCATTTGAACGTAATATTGCACAGGAGTGGATTATAACCCTGGCACTTTGCGATGCAGGCTTTTGGAAAATTGTTTTCAGTGCACAGAAGCAGCTAGAAACACTCTTTCTCGCTGCATGAAAAATGCACTTTATAATAGTCTTTCTATTGCTGGACAAGCTGACTGCATTGGGGCTGTCAGTGCTGTGACAGACTAGCCAGGAAGGGGTTTGCTAATCAGTTTTCCTAGCATCAAATCAGCATCTGCTATATATGATCAAGGAAATTGAGGAATCTCAATGTTTTTGCAATATTGCTTAGTTGGCCATGAAATATGGGTGGTTCTGAGAGGAACAGCTTATTTCTTCCTCACGAAGATAAAGCAACTTTGGCTAATGATGAGGCATCGCTGCACAATGAAGCCAGCTCCTAGCGGCGCTCTGATGAGGGCAGATACACATCAGCATCGCAGCAGAAGGGAAGAGAGGCGTAAACAGCTTTGCAAATAAAACATTATTAATATAGTTGAACTACAGAGGGCAGAAGGGATTTCTTTTCCCCTCTTTCACTCCAAAAGCAATATTCAGAAAATGTCTAGGTTCCCACATTTAGCCAAGAAAATAAATTCTTAGAAATTTAGCTGAATGTTTTCTAGCTTGATTTTTATTCGCTAGCACACGAGACTGGTCTTCTCAGGCAAGGCAGCTGTCTGGAATAGGGCTGAGGAAACCACTCTCCTGGCCAAGGGGTGGATAAACAGTCTTTAAACAGAACCAAAGTCCTACTTTTGGAAATTATTTCAGATTCTACTTGCCCACATCACTCCTGACACTAGGATCTGAGCTCTAAAGGCTCTCTATCACTTCTGAAAATGTACTTTCTTCGTGTGCCTACACAGGTCTTTGTCACTCCCTTCTTTGAACCTATGACGTTTACTACTGCAACAAAAAGCTCTTGGGGTCAGCGTGAAGTGGCATGGTTTTGTGGAGTTCATGGAGACCAAGAGGCTGACAGCAGCTGAGGGCGACGCCCTTTAGGCTCGAGGCAAGGCAGATATTTGCACTACCACACATCCCCCAGCCCACCTCCGCAATGGGAACATGCAGCTCAAATGCGGCTTTTCCTGGCCAAAGTGCTTTCTCAGTTTCTGCTTTGGCAACACAGCTGTGGCAGCAATGAGGGAGGAATTTGCTTCCTTCCTCCCCTCCCTCCCCAGCACTAGCATTTTTCCTAAGGGTAAAAAAAAATAATTCCAGAGTCTGCCACATGCCTCCCTTCCCTCTCCATCCAGGCACAGGGCTGGGGGAGCTGCTGCTGTGCAATGGTGGGGCTGGACACGGGGAGAGTGTTCCCAGGGCCAGCGTGGCAGAGTTGGAATGCGCAAAAGGGCAGGGACTACCTAGGTTCTGTGGCCCTTCTGAGATTTTTAGGCCAACCACAGGCCCATCAGTTAAGATCCACACCAAAAAGTGCAAACCTGTTTCTGGGACCAAAGCATGTAAGCCCTTTTTATATAAGAGCCCTGTGATATAAGTGGCAGACGGGGATTTATGCTGTCTTTGAAGTAAATTGCATCATGGTGCACTGTATAGCATGAAAGTTAAGATTTACTGTTGCCAGGGCACTGAAGACCCCAGTGGAAGCAAGGGAATAAATAGTAAGGGACTCTTCTCGCTGCCTTCTGCTGCACAACTCGGCTTCACAGACCTTCCTTCCCTCTCCACCCCTGCTTCCACATGCATTGTGTCGGGGAAGCAAATTGGTCACATCTGCATCCGGCCAGAGAGGAACAAATGTGCTGGCTAGGCAGCAAGGAGCTTTCTGAGGGGGGATACCTCAAAGTAAAATGAAAGGCTGGCCATCAAAGCTAGAAAACAGACCAGTGGATGAAAGGAATTCTTTGCTTAGCTTTGGTAAGACTACTAGGTATTAATAAAAAAATTCTAAAAGCACAAGAAAACTGGGGCATCCAGAGCAGCACGTTTTTTCCCCCTCCCCTTTTCCTTTCCTCTTCCTCTGTCATCAGCGGAGGGGAGGGATCGGCATCCCCCCATGCTGCGGCAAGCACTGTTTATCTTCACTCCTCAGGACGCTGCCATTAGCAGGGCTTCAGTGTGCCGTGATGCTTCATCATTAGCTGGAAGTGCTTGATCTGGCTGAAGAAGAAATGAGCCGTTCCCCCCAAAGAAACCCTCGCATTTCATGGCCAGCTGAGCAAATATTTTGAAATATTCCAGCTCTGCGATTTCAGCGGTCAGATAAAACAAAGGGGGATCTGATACAAAAGGCTGAATTCTTCTATTCGCTCTCCAGCAACCCCACCGAAGTTGGTAGCGGTAACAGGGAACGAGTTCATCACAGCAGGGAAGCACATGCATAAGTCCCATGGAAAATCCCTGCAATCTTCACAGTTAATCACGTCCAGTTAATCATGTCCAGAGGTGGACAAGCGTTCAGCTGATGCACTGAATCATGACATAGAGGCAATTACCCTAAATCAGAGCAGTATCTTCAAGTCCCAAAAGGCTCCATTATGCTTCACCAACTCCTGAAGGGAAGGCAAAAAACCCCAAGCGGCAGCACTGCAGTGTAGGGAGGATGAAACAGCCAGGTGTTCCTCTGCCGCCTCTCCAGCACTTTTTTAACCTCATGAAAAGTTCTGGCAGCTCTTTAAATCCTGGCTGTTGAGATTTACAGCCCCAGACCCTCCAGGCAGCTTGCTGAGTTTACTCTGGGTTTCTCCCAGCCGGCTGCGTCAAGTCCCACAGACAGGGTTTCACAGGGGCTGAGACTTATGGTCCGGACAGTGTTTGGCCTCTGCCTTCTCTCTGCCTTCTCTCTGACTTCCCCTCTTTTGACCATGTTGGCCCCTCTGCCTTCTCTCTGCCTTCTCTCTGCCTGAAGGCCCCTCTGCCTTCTCTCTGCCTTCTCTCTGACTTCCCCTCTTTTGAGCATGTTGGCCCCTTTGTCAGGCATTCTGCTGAAGCAAAGCCTTCTTGCCAACCTTCCACTGCCTGGGCCCACTGTGGCAGGATGCTCTCCCATGCACACTGATGGAGATCCAGAAGGAGATGCTGCTTGCTGAGAATAGCCCTACCCCTGCCCTGTGCCACCACTGGCAGCTCAGGCAGCCACTGAGGATTCAGCTCTTAGGGCATCCCAGCTTGTGCTCATTTGGCATCGACAAGGAAAAGGCCCCTGAGGAAGGATGCTTGTTAGCTGCAGCATCTCTCTGGCTGGCCAGGCTCCCATGGCTGTAAAGCTGAGAACTCGACAAGCTCAGTTCACCTGCTCAGGGACAGCTTCGATCGCCTCCAGGCATTGAGCTCAGCAGGATCCCTTGCCACACTGCTCTGCGATTGGAAGCATTTTCCAGTCCACTGCCTGCTAGGAGAAAAGGAATGCCCTAAAAAGAGAGATTCTGGGGGGAGTGGGACATAATACTGCAGTGGATGGATCAATGTCTGAGCAAAGGCAAAGGAGAGACCTTCCTGTGCTGGTTACACTGTCTCTAAGAGAGGCTCTCCTATCCCAGGAACAGCTTTGGCATCCATTTATAGGACTACAATATTATTGAAAGTTAAGACACAAGCTAAGCCCTATTTTTCATGTGTGCACAGGGGAAAAGACAAGGCAGGAGGAGGGCCAGCATATTCTTGTTTAGGAGCCAAAGACTGATGTGCCCAGAAAAGCAAAATTAACCCAAATACCATGATTATGCAGAAAAAATATCTACCGGAGAATGTCATTTTGCCAGCGATATCCTGCCGCTTTCCGCCAGCGAGAGTTCGAGAGGTGGCATAGTAACAGAGTACATCAGGGCAGGCATTTGACTGGAAGCATTAAATACCTCAGAAAGGTGAATGGCCAAGGTCTTCTTGATAATTAAAATGTGTGCAGCCTTTATAGACCAAGGAAGGGACAGTGCTATTGTTTAAACTGGTAATTAGAGCTGTATTTTAAGCAAACTGAAGGTGGTAACGAGCTCTTTCAGATGGGAAGAGCAGGTCTTCTGCATCTGGTTCCAGCATGAATAACTATTGCTCCCCCAACTGCTGCTGGGTGATGGCTCCCAGCCCCACTCCATGGAGACTGCATCTGGTGGGAAAAAAAAAATTCTTATTTGATTTCACATTTTTCACTCCCTGTCCCCTTCCTTCTGTGTTCAGGTTTAAGAGAATTGGCTGAGCCACTTTTTTTTTTTATTAGGGCGGCAGCGGAGGAAAAAAATGGGACCCCGTCAAGCCCCAAGGGAAGGGAGGAAATAACAGGAGCCAGCTCTAGAGCTCTCTCTCGTAAGTGCTCTCTTGCTCACTCGCTCTCACACACACACAGAGCCTCTCCCCACCCACACAGGAACAGAGAAAAGGCAGTGATCTGGTCGAGCTGGCATAGATGCAAGATCCACCAGCCACCCACAGCCCACAGCCCAACCCCAGGTGACTACAAAGTCTTCTTACCAGCCAAACCTATGTGAAGGAGCCCCGGGGATGTGCTGTAATGTCTTTTTGAACAGCCAGGGATGCAGATTCTTCTGCTGGGGTTCTGCATTGAGGGAGAGACCCAAACTCTCCTCTGTGCTGTGGATGGGGCCAAGTAGCTGTGCTCCCCACCTCCACTGCTCTGCCTGTTGCAAAGGGCTTATCCCTTCCTCACCTCTCTCTAGCTGCTGGCTCCTGATCAGGTTTCCATGTTACTTGGGGGGAGATGCTGACTTCTAATTAACCCCCTTGTACGCAAAACCAGAGAAAACCACCAGACCCAGGGGAAGGCAAGGAGGCACCTTTGCACCATCAACATGGTCTTACATGAAAAATATATAAGGACTAGACATCAGCAATGAGGAAACAGGAGAGTACAAAGAACTACACTCGGCTGCCCAGCTTTGCAGCCGACATTATCTGGGTTGCTCTGACAGGACACACAAAAAAAAAGCCTAAAACAAACCACTTCAAACTGCAAAGGGCTTTGGGAGCAGCCTGAAAAGCAGGCCTGTGGGGAGCAGCTTGGTGAGGGCGTACTGCTCTGACAGAGCACAGGGTGAGGCAAAAGCCCATGAAAAGCAAAGGGCAGGTCAAGTCTGGGAACAGCCCACACTTGTGTCCTGGCCACAGGAACAGTTTTACACTCCAGTTTGCAGCCTGACTCCAGAAGCCAGGGTAAAAGTTCTGTATGGAAAACTCAGGACGAATCTTTGCTCTGTATTTTGCTCCAGAATATTGCTTCAGAGAAGACAACTGATGCCAGTCCACATGGAAGAGTCAGCCTGTTTTGAGCCTGGCATTCCTCACATCTTTGGTATTAGAGCTGGAAGACAAGCTAAAACACAATGAAAAAGGACATCCTCACCCCTTGAACAAGCATCACACTCAGAATCACCTCTTTGACAGTCAAGGAGGACTTTGGCCAGTTCCCTGAAGTAGATTTGCTTGCTTACTGTTTTTCTTAAATGCCAGGCTAATAATGACAATACCTGCAACACACAGAAATCCTTCTCCTTTCCACTAGAAAGGGTGGGAAGGAAGATGAGTGAAAGTATCTTATTGCTAATTTTGACTCCCCACACAGTGCTGCATGAGCTTCAGAAATCATTTCTATTTCTTGTGAGTCTCAATATCAGGAGGTTTTGTTGCAACCCCAGCTCCCAGAGTCCTTTGATAATGCAGAACTGTGGCTGCTCTCCTGTTTTCTCTAGCCCTACTTCTTGCAAGAAAGCTGTTAAAATGTTAATGATGGAGTGAAAGCAGGGGGAAAAACTAATCCGTAGGGTCTTTTAAGAGCAATTAAGGTCAGATTTCCTGGCCTCCATGCCTGGAGGTGCTCAGCACTACTCCCCAGACAGGGCTGTTGTTCCAGGTGCTGGCAGGATGAGACCCCACAGCACTGTGGCTGCTTCCACAGCAAGAAGCAGGAGAGAATGTGAGCGAGGTTAGCCCAGGTCTGGAGGAAACTCCCCCTCCTGACTTCTTGACTAAGACATCCCTCCTGGAGCTGTCTCATCGATGCCAGTGTGTCAAAGCTGTAAGTGCCTGCAGAGGCTGCCAGCGATCTCACCCTCAGCGGGGGAGCCAGGGGCTGAGTGTTGGGGCGGTGGGGAGTTGAGTTTCATGGTTCTGGGTTGCACCACTGAAGCATGTCACAGCTCTGCCCCAGCATGGCTGGGCAAACCCTGGGCTTTTCCCAGGAGAGAGGACAACCTCCTAAGCAAGGAGCAAAACAGCTCCAGCCCCTGACCTCCACTGTGGGCTGACTTTTAAACGGCTCAGAGCACAGACACCCCAGTGACTCATACTGCGAAACTGGGGGGAGTTTAATTTTATTTTTTTTTTTTTTTAAGAGCACTGCTTCATCAGTCAATTACTTGAAGAGCTGCTTTAATTTGGCACCCAGTTGTTTCCCCAGCTGCCACTGGGTCTCATCTCTGCCGAGGGCAGCAGGAACAGGCTGCCTGGGCATGGGAAGGAACACAGGCACCCAAGGCTAGAGAAGGCCACCGGTGGTGCCCAGGCTGCCCAAGCGAACAGCACCCGCAGAACAGCAGCACCAGAAATGCAGGTGTTAAAAGTATCATAGGGTCACAAGTGATTGTGGGAGAATAAAAATTACTTCAGGAGCCAGTAATGGGAGATGTCCTGGAGGCAGGGGAGCAGCCTGCCAAGGCTGGCCTGGCCACAGAGGCTCTCTGCAAGCTGTGGCCACAGCCGCCGCCACTCGTTAATGAATGTGGTGTGACATTTATGGCTTTTTCCACTGTGGATTTTAAATCGCTTCACAAAGGTTGCTTAATAGCGTTGTCCCCTTCCCCTCTTCCTCTCTCTCCCCTCCCCCAGCATTAAATATTAAAAAAAAAAAAAAGGGGGGAGGCTTGCCCCCCATCACGTGGGAACCCAGCGGCTGACCCTGCAGCAGGGCACAAGTCCCCATCCTCTGTCTCTACCCTCTAACCCATATGAGCACTCCCTTTTTTCCAAGAAATCCAAGAAGGGAAGCTGTACTACGACAGCTGTTTTTAAGTCAGCAAGGACTTTCGGCCGAAAAAGAGGAGGCTGGCTTTCAACAAGAAGCCTTGATTAAAACTGCACTGCCTCCCGGGCACTGAGAGGTGCTGCGAGTATTGTGGTGAGGGAAGCGGGTGCGATGATCCCTGTTCTGGGAGGGAGGAACCCAGAAGCATGAAGAGGCTTTGGTGTACCTCCAGCCAAATATGTGTCTCCAGGCTCCTCTTTCACTCTTTCAACACAAGCATTTCCATATTCTGTCTCACGCATGGACGCATGCATGAGTTCATGCCTCAGCCTGCGCTGCTATCACCAAACTGCTCCTCCAG
This sequence comes from Chloroceryle amazona, assembly GCA_027560015.1. NCBI lineage: Eukaryota > Metazoa > Chordata > Aves > Coraciiformes > Cerylidae > Chloroceryle > Chloroceryle amazona. The sequence goes on from JANHFX010024994.1 coordinate 19,044, forward strand.
CTGCACCCACAGGCAGGCAAGCAGGCTCCCCACATACCCCTAAGCAGAGACCAGCCCCTTCCCCACAGCCCCTCAGCTGCCCTCCTGCCCCTGTCTTACCTCCTGAAGCCTGTTCAAGTTGGGACATGAAGAGCTACAGTTCCAGCCAAGGGCAAAGAAGCAGCACACTCATTTTGGAGAATGCTCAACCATAGAATCATAGAAACATAGACTGTTCGGGGGTGGAAGAGACCTTTAAAGGTCATCTTGTGCAATCCCCCTGCAGTGAGCAGGGACATCATTAACTAGATCAGGTTGCTCAGAGCCCTATCCAACCTAACTTTGAATGTTTCCAGGGCTGGGCCTTCTACCACCTCTTTTGGCAACTTGTTTCAGTGTCTCACTGCCTTCATTGTAAAAACTTCTTCCTTATATCTACCCTAAACCAACCTTCTTTTAGTTTAAAACCATTGCCCTACCACAACAGGCTGTGTGCAGTACAGAAAGAGATGCCAGTGGAAGGACAAGCTGCAGCAGAAAGGCAGAGGACCTTCCTGCCCTTTTCTAATCTAATTCTTGGACTAGACCCTGTGAGTCTTTTTAGCATGTCCTCACAGTATGTAAATTGACTTCATGGTACATGGAGTTTTTTTTCTTCTTGGTGCAAAAATCAGAATTACTCGAGGCACCCACATGCATATATGCACTCACACATGCATGTATACATGTACATATGCAGTGGCACTGCCTGTGTCAGGCTCTCCAAAGCCATTCCCACAAGTTTGCTCTACCACGCTGGACTTTTCTGCCTCATGTTGCCAGAACATTGTTGAACCAGCTGGCATCCCCCAGGCAGCAGACAGGCAATTGCATCCCAGCCACAGAGCTCTCCAGGAGCTCCAGGTGAACCTCCTGCAGTCCTGGATTCAGGCCACTGCATCTGCAGGTGATGAGGCCTGAAACCCAGTACGTTGCTTGGACATGCTCACAGCAGCTCCTGCTCAAAGGCATTCGTGCTCCCCATCAGCTGGCATCTCTTGAGTGAAGGTGGCTCCCTGCCAGAGGGCAGGAGACACAGAGCCATGCCATTGGGGCTAGGTCACTCTCCACCAAACCAGGCAAGACGGTCCCAGCCAGATGGAACCAGGAGAAAGCACTACCAAGTTGTTGGCCAACTTAGGATGTGATGTTGGCTTCACAGGAAGCTACTTGGCTGCCTCTCCCTGTATCAAGATTCAATGATGCCAAGAGACAGGCACAGTGGGGAAACTGAAAGCAAAAAATGGCAGAGTGGATGGCAACTCAACATTAATTCATTTTTACCATATGTCTGACTATTCATTACTCTCTACCATTCTGTTCTACAAGACTCCTGGGGGTCTTCTGTGCCATTTTATGGCTAGCAGGGTTCCTCTTCGCTTGCAGCACCACGTTACCACCCGCCCAGGATAATGGTTCACGAGGTCCTGCAGCAGAAGCAGCCCCATCCCAGGCACGGGCAGCTATGGGCAGTGCTCTGTCACTCACAGCCCATCCCCAGAACACCACGGGTCTGGCCAGGTTGCCTGGCAGAGGGCTCTGTCCCCCGGGAGCACACATGGATGGGTGACACCTGCTACAAACAGACTCTGGCACATGTCGAGAAGCCCCCACTGAGAAGCAAAGAGTTTTTTATGGATTTGCAAATTATTCTGTATTTCTCTGCGGTCTCCCTCCAGAGTGTGTTCCTGGCATGGGACCAAGCCCCGGCTCCAGCAGCAAGTGTGACTCATCCTGGCAGGCAGCAGTCCAGGAGGGGGAGGATTGCCCAGGCTGGGAAGCGAACATTACGTCTTTTCCATGTACACTGTCTACACTGGCAGCAGCAGCTGTTTCTCCTTGTAGGTGGGAGGGTCAAATTAGCAGCCCCCTTGCCTAGATTCAGCTGTCCAGTCCCCCATATGCCAGCATGGCTTCTCACCCTCACTCTCATCACACACATGAAGCAGCAGTGAACTGCCTACTCAGCTGCCTGCACTCTGCCCTCTATGCTTCCCAGGCTGAGCTCCTGTCCTGAGTCTGAGCAGACCCCTGTCTTCTTTAGGCAGCAAGACCCTGGACCAACTCTTCATGGATCAGCTCAGTGACTTCAAGGGGAATCAGAAGGCATTCTTCATGGGGAGGTGCAGAGGTCTCCCTGGATGGCAATAACAAAGGTACAACATCAGGTACTGTAATAATAAAATTGCTTTATTAATAAGATAAAGTAAGAGGAGAAATATAGATATAAAGTAATTCTTATGTCCCTTCAGATGCTGGAGACCCAACTTACATGCAGCATTGGATGGCCTCCAGATGAATAACCATAGCACAGACCGCAGGTCCCATCCTTGAGTGGTTGGGTCTTCCTCCTATATCATGGTGCCTTAAATCCGGTGTGACAAACAAAATCATGTATCTTCTTCTGATAGGTAGGGATGTTCTCTCTTTCATGATGCCTGCCAGAGTGCAACGCCAATGGCACAAGCATATTCCCTTATGCTGATGCATACATGGGGCTGCAGCCTCTCCAGTACAGGGCTCCGTAGAGAAGACATGGCTCACCCAGTGTCACTAGGTCCTCAAACATAATATCTTCCACAAGGCTTCCAACAGGAAGAAGAAACTTACTTTTTCTTTCTGCCAGACATGGTTTTTTGCTCTAAGTTTTTGTGCCTGCTAGTAAACATACACCAAAGCCCAGTCAGTGGAGTTACTGTCATTTCTTTCCCCAAGGGGACATACAATTAAAATCAGTGTTGCTCTGCATAAAACACAGGTGAAAACTTTGCTTTCACAGTTTTATTTCATCTCTTAAATTAGACCATCTAAATCCTCTTTATTTTCTCTATGTAATATCAATGATAAAAAACTGCTTCAATGTGCTATTTTTCTTTTAAGGGGTGCCAGATGGACACACTTTCAGAAGAACTAACATGGGCTCGGTACAGTAGTGACCTGTGAAACACAGGTACACACATTTCCTGGAGCAACCTAGGGATACTAAGATGGTGTCTGATATGAATGACCAGTCACTGACAACTGTATGAAGACAATCAGGGCTTCCTGCATCTGCTTCCTTTGCCGTTAGAGATAAAACACAGCTCCCCTCAGTCTGAGAGTCCTAGGACCTGGAGGGGAACACCCCAGCAGCTATGTGGTGGAAGTTCAGAGGCTGCATGGGGATATCTGACTCCCAGTCCTATGGCTGCAAGCCATTCAAAACCAAATGCACACGTGCTCAAGTGAATAACTGATGCCTTTGGTGTTTGTCCATCCCTAAGGCCACTCGGTAACCCACTCCTGGAAGAATTCTCATATCGTGCTGAAGCGCCTGGTCCCTAATATCTGCACTTCTTCACAGACAGTTTTCCAGTCAGTTTTTGGCTGCAGACTGTTTTCATTTGAGATCCCCATTCTGTGCCAAACCAGGAACTGGAGCAGGATTGAGGGAAGAAAAGTATTTTAAGAAGAGTATTTATATCATGCACTCCGGTGCAGTATTCTGTGGCACTAGGACAATTTCCAGCAAAGGGGGCAAAGGCTGCAGATATTCCCTCTATCTTACCTGAGAACCCAGAGGCAGATTTCCCCGTGTGTGATTTTCACAATATTGCCTCCACATAGCAAATGCTTTTTCTTCTGTGGGAAAGTAAGTGTCCCTGTTGGATGCTTCAGGAACCTGACTTAATTTTCTTCCTGCTTGTTTGTGTTTTTTGGTTTGTTTGGTGGGGTTTCTTTTGCATTAATCTCCCACGTAGTTCCTTGTGGCTCTATGCCTCACAATGGCAGGCAACCCTTTCGGCAGCACGCCAGCAGTAGGAACCAGCAGCGCTTCCTGACAGCCAGGAAATCACCCCTGCGGCTTGTGGGGCTGGGAGGCCGGCGGCTGCCCGCAGCCAAGCACGGGTCTCTCCACCCTTCCTGCCGAGGGGATGAGAGTTGCTGATATGCCCAGGGAGAGATATACTCACCCAGCGTTCTCTCTTTTCCATTTCACAAAATGGTCATCAGCAGCCTGCAACCATCTCACGTTTATTTAATTTAATGAATGAGTTTCACTGAGAGGCACTGCAAAAATTCCACATCAAAATCGGTATTTGCGTTCATATTGGCACATATCCTAAGAAACCTGAAATCGTTTATGTTGCTTTATTGGCTGCCTGCTATAGCTAATTAACAACATGAATTAGCATGGAACAATCCCAAATTCAATTTTTTTTTTGAATTTTCAAGCTTTTATCCCTGAGATTAGAAGATACCAAATCACATACAGAGCACAATGTGTATGATACATAGAATACGACACGTGTGTGTAATGCACATACAAACCTAAGCAATCAGAGATAAGAACTCACTGACATTAATCCGCTTCAAATCATTGTTCAAACTACTTGAGAGACAAACACATATTCAGTGACCTTGAAGAGCACACGGTTCCTCTGCTGACACTACACAGAAAGCTACTGAAATAAAGGATGACTAAATTCTTAACAAAGAGACACGCAAAAAGGGTGGGTTAGAGAGGTACCTAGATGAACCCAGATAGACACCAAGAATATAGGAAAGGATCACATCACTTACTTCTTCCAGTGGAGTAAGGGTAGTAAGACTAAGTAACAAAAATCTGAGCAAGGTTTTCATGAAAGGTTTGTTCCCGAGGAAGACTCCTGCTCCTGTAGGAGCTATTGTAGAGCATCCCTGAAGCCAGACAGGGGATCTGGAGGGCAATATCACAGGTACAAGCAAATGAAGCTCATGCCAGCAAGGAGTCACCAGTAGGAAGCAAAGCGCCTAAGGGACGGCCAGGACAGTGAAGAACGCGGTGACCAGCATGATACAGTTCTGGGACAGGCTATGTATTAAAAGTGTCTCTGCGAGCTCCTTGGAAACGACCGCAAACTGAAAGCATCAAAGAAATAAAGCTGTTGCCAGCTGGAGGAACAATAGGCAAGCCGGAGCTATCTTTAGCTCACGGGATTAAATTCAAATTGCAAATGCAAAGGCCCCTCTGGAAGAAAAAGCCTTCACGCACTACCGAGTGACAGCGTCAGTGAACAGCACAGCCCAGCACCGGCGAGCATCCACAGCCCCTTTGTAATCCCCAGTCACACCCTTACCCAAAGAGAGGGTAAAAGGAGAACCAGAGGGGAGGAGGAAGCTTTAGGAGAGACTGCAGCTCTCCCAAAACACCAAATTTTTCCCTGGGAGGGGTGCTGCTGGGAGGGGGCTGTGCCTCAGCGACAGCCCCCCAGACTCCAGCAGTAGTAGCAATCCAGCTGCAGCCACTCAGACCTCAACACGGGCCAATTCTTCCTGATTCTCATTCAGGGAGTGGGGAGCAGGCAGCAGCTGGATGTACGAGTAGTCAGCACAGCCTCCTGCAAAATAGTCAAGGGACTTATCATGGCTTCAGGACAGCAGCATGTGGCCCAGTTCACATGTGATTCTGAGTTTGATGAGAGATGACAAAAATTGACCCAGTGTATCGCTTTCCTCTGATACCTTCAGGCTGGGTGGTAGTTCCTTCCTCTTCAGTCTATAGGCAGTGGCTCTGAAGCCCTGGCCCACTGATGGCTCCTGAGGGTCCCTCACACCACAGCAGAGGAAAGCAAGTCCTCAGCAGCAGTTTGCAGGCTCTGCCCCTTCACCAGAAAATCTGTACAAATTGGAAATTAAAAAACAGTCCAGTATAGCTCAGTGGCAACCAGGACATAGAGGAGGGCTACGGGGAACACATCCTTGCTGCCATCCTCTGAAAGCGGGTGTTGATGTGCAAGGCTAAGACAGTTTTGCTGGTTTAGGTTGCATTTAAAGGACAAATTGTCTTGCCTTATAGATACTTTAAGATGTCTTAAAGCATTGCCTTACTTTAAGATGTTAGCTAGAATGTGTGAGCTCAGTAGATCACAACTTACTTAGGTCTGATAGCACATATCAGACTGGCTAACCACAGGGTAGAGCTGCACCATGTCTTCCAGATAGCTGAGCTCACCCTCAGACAGCTCCTGCTGCTCTCAGATGCCAGCTTGGCCTATAATCCTGTCCCAGCAGATCTTTGGGCCACTGTGACTATGCTGCTACCTGACTTGATTCATTTGAATGTGTTACCTTGAGAGATGATCCCTGAAATAGCCCAGTGTTGCTTTTCATGGTTCTTGGTATGTGTGTGGGGTAGTGACCTTTAAAGAATAGTTAAGAGTAGAAGATTTGCAGGGAAAACGTTACAAAAAGATGAGCAATAACTGCATAAGAAATTGAGCCAAAGTTTGAGTTTCTCATGTACTTGTGTTATAAAACAGTTGTAGGTAAGTTATGTTAGTCTCTCTTCCCAAGTAGTAAGTATAGGATGACAGGAAATGGTCTCAAGTTGTGCAAGGGAAGGCTTAGGTCAGACATTAGGAAAAATGTCTTCACTGAAAGGGTTGTCAAGCACTGGAACAGGCTGTCCAGGCAAGTGGTTGTATCACCATCCCTGGAGGTATTTAAAGACATGTAGATGTGACACTTAAGGACATGGCTTAGGAATGGACTTGGCAGTGTTAAGCTTATTGTTGGACTCTCTGATCTTAAAGGTCTTTTCCAACTTAAATGGTTCAATGGTTCCATGATTCTACGATGCCTAGCCATCCCCGGTGACACGGAGAACTGGGTAGTAGTGGCTGAACTTTCAGAGCTGCAGATGGCATGACCAGCCCCCCCTCACACAGTGACTCGTACTCAACTAAGTGAGGTGCTGGGGTACTGTGGCCCCAAATAAAGAGGTTTTGAATCTGTCTCTGGTGGTACCAAACTGGAAAAAAAAGAAAAACAAAACAAGCTCCAAGTTAGTGATCACAGGCACGGCAGAGAGAACAAGGGAGGCTGATGCCTGATAACTTGCTTAATGAATTGCAGGCTTCTGAGCTGGTTCGTTTGGCTGGGTAAATCCAACAAACACCTCACACCCAAGCACTAGGAAATTGGTTTAATAGTCTCAATGCCCATAATGAAACACCACTGAGGAGCAGAGGTCCCAGCTCTCACCTTCATGGGCAGTTTTCATGTTATAAAAAAACCCAACTTCTCTCTGATTCCACCAAGTGTTTTGAGGTGTTGTTTTAGAGTCACAACAGTGGTTTTTAATGACAGTGTAAATGACAGTCGCAGAAGATCAAGCATGCAGCCATCCAGCCAGGGCTATGTGCAAAGCCTGCCAGCAGTGCAGCAATTTTTAACTCTGTGTTGCAGTCATCTGCGTTTTTATGTTTGTTATTTTGTTTTTAAGCAGCCGCTTAGTGGTATCTGGAGGGCATTTGCTACTCTAATACTCAGCCTGAATGTGCATGAAAGGAAGGCCTTGAACAAGTGGCTGAGTTCTTTTAGGAAGAAAAAAGAAAAAAAAAAAAAAAAGAAGAAGAAAAAAACCCCACCAAATGGAATTCCTGCTGGCTCTTGCAGCACGGGAATCAGGGAGGAAGTCAGGGAAAGCTGCACCTCTCCTCCAGCCCTGCTCACCGAAGGAGGGAAGTGATGTGAGGAAAGCCCCTCTACAGCAGGGCAAGCTGCAGCTGCAGCGGCATCCAGCTGACACCGCCAAGGCAGACGTGCCAGTGCACAGGGGGTTAACGGTGAAGTTTTAACTTTAGCTGTTAAAATTCATGAGGTGTAAAATACAAATTGCACCTGGTGGATGAGCTGTCTATAAAGTTTATACATGACTTTCCCCACCCTGCTCTGGTTCAAACCACAGTTGGCACAAGCTTATTAGAGCTCACCAAAGTGGGAAGCACAGCCTTGGTGGGGTGGCACAGGTTAGGCAGGGTGTAAGTCAGGGGGTCAGACAGGACCCATGCAGATGGTGTTTATAGATGTTTGGCTACAGGAAGCTGGGGGAAACCCATGTCCTACGCATGCATGAGCAATCACAAATCAGAATTAATCGTTTACTCTCATTTCTGCTTCTTTCCAAACTTCTCAATTTGAAAGATATGAAGCACTGCCTTTGAAGTTTATGCTCTTTTGTTTGATTATTCCCACAGCTTTATTTAAGCAATTTTCCTATTAAAAAACCATCAACAAAACATTTTTAAATAATTCCCACAACAATAAAGGTTTTGCCCTTTATTTTTTTACAACAAAATCCAATCTCTTTTTTATGCACACCATACGACTTCACACACAAACACCTTTCAGAACCAAGCTTTTTGCATTGGTGGTCATATTGTTCCCTTCTCCTCAGTACCTCTACCTTTACCATCCTAGGGAGAAGGGGGGTAAGGGAAAAAAGGGAAGGTACTGACATCCATATGAGAACACCTTACCCATCCTAGGGATTTCCCCATGCCCTAGGTGACCCTATGCATTTTCATCCAGTATTCATTCCCTGAGAGGATTTTACTTACATAATTCTTTCTCCACCCAAGAAAGAATCAGGGATCAGAGATTCAGTACAAAAAAAAATATGTAAATATCCCGAGATAGGAGAATGAGCTTCAGCTTATGCATAGCTGACTGAATTGAACACAAACAATGATTGAGAATAGGATGGGCTGGATGAGGAAATTTAAATATTTATCCTAAACGCTCTTTCTTTGCATTTCTTGAAATAAATTACTCCCAGCAATTTCAGACAGAGATTGTTGATTAATTCCAGCAAAGGCAGAGAGCCGGGAAAAATTACTGTACGTCGTCTATTTCTGAGTTTCAGATGGCACTTTTCATTTTCCTTTGTAGTCTTTGTGATTGGGCTTTTTGACTCCAGGGTGATTTGTAGGCGGTTTGCAGAGGAGTTTGCTGCTCACGTCATATGTACAGATATAGATAGCAAAGCGCCGTCACATGTACTGTATGAGTAGGAAGCATTTTTCATCCAGGGAACTGGAAACACAGGCTATAACCTGGGCAGAAGATACTGCGGTGAGCAGCAGAGCTGCCCGCTGAGAGGGCTCCATGATAAGGCTGCTTGCACCCCAATCCCTCTCAGCCACCAGCAAAAGCAGTGAGCACCGGGAGGAGAAGTTGAAACCAGGATGCTGTTACAGCTGGTTGAGCCGCGGCTGACAGAAATGCCCCGGGGCTGCTGGCAATCGGACATAAATTAGAGCAGTTGTGAAGCTGCTTTAGTTTATACCCGGGCATTGGTCCAGCCCCAGCTGCCTCAGCGGCAGAGGAAGGTCTTAAAGCAGCCTGTCCTTCCTCACACGCTTGGCCTAGCGCCGTGCACAGGCTGCCCGAGTTGAAGGGGCCTCCCCATCCCACGGGACTGTTACTTCTCCTTCGGCTGAAACAGGTCCGCTTGTGCTACGGTAGCAAACCACCGACTGCTTGCGCTGGTACATCAATGGCTTTAAGGAGGCTGCGGCAGTTACCCTGGTCTAAGCTATAGGGGATGTCCCAAGTAAGGTGCTGTAATTCACTCACTGTGAATCTGGTGGGCTAAACTGCCCTCACAGTTACAGAAAAAAAGTGTTTTGTAATTGTTTTCCAGCCTCAGGAGTCAGAGTTGAGTTTTGCATACCCTCTGAAACTCCATGAGCAGCTGTGCTGAGAGGCATATAATGAAATACTGCAATGGCTTAAAAAATACTGCCACTAATCCCTCTGAAACCACAAGAAAGTCTGAGCTGAGGTCTCACTTGGCCGCTCCCTCTGTGCCCCGTGACCACTTGCTCCCTGCCCCGAGCACATGTCGGTCCAGCCGCAGAGCAGCAGCTGTGCTGTGGTACGCCTGGCAGGGGCAGCGCTGAAGGCGGCTCCCTGGCACAGCCAGCACGAGCGGTCCTGCTCCCTTTGCGAGGGGATTTTCTCACATGTCAGCTCAAACCACCCCCTGCATCACCTGAGGCAGGACCCCCGCTTGCAGCCGTGTCAGCCATGAACACCAAGCAGCAACTTTGAAAGCAGCCAGAAGACACAGCAGAAAATCAGTTCCTGTCCCTGAAGCCCTTCTGCCCTGGGAGACACCTTGCAGCCCAGCTGCTGTTACAGCACACCAGGGCTCACACAGACTGGGCAGCTCTTGCCACTGCTTTAAGCAGTGCATGAAGGGCCAGGGGCCAGGTGAGAGGGTCACCACACTAACGGTGCTACAAGGTTTCACTTCTGCCACTTTCCTTAGGATTTGGCCAAGGCCATGGGGTCATGGCTGAGGTCCAGAGGGTTCATGTGCCACCTGCAAGAGAGCTGAGCTGGAAGCTGAATTTCACTACTATGAGATCTGAGGCTCCAACAGAAAGCATCAGAGGGACTCTGCAAATTCAGGAAACCATTGCATACGAGACACACAGGCAACAGAGCAGGTACATTTTACTGGCAGCTCTGCTGGCCTGCTTGTAGGTAAGCGGTAGCACACACCATAACTGACCCGGAGGATGGCTGAAAGGGAAACAGAGCTCCTTCCTTTTCTCCATCATCCCTGGGATTCAATGAAAGCTGCACTGCCATTTGCAGCCAAGGCTTTTCAGGAAGTGCCGCTGCATACAGGGGGGCTGCAGGCAGTAACAGAATGCATGGTGACACAGATAAAATCATGTCCCAGTAGCTGAGACTTTGCAGTGTGAAACAGAATTCCCATGCTCCCACGAAACATTACTGCCTCTTCAGTGAATGTCTCACCGGTTTCTCCTTTTAAAGGCATTTCTAATCTTTCCCTCTGATCTAGTTTTCTCTCCTGTAATCAGTGAGAGTGAGACCCCGGGGTTTTCTGCTAATCTAGTCAGAGACTTCTCTGCATCTGTGGATATCCTGTGAGGTGTGGAAGTCCACTCTGCCCTCTTGCACCAAACACTGCCCAGTAGTCAGTGATTCCTTGCAAAGTTGCCTACAGCACTTAGCAGAAGGAAAGATTTTATTTTGGCCAGAGCTTTGAACCATTGTAGTAACATTAGCAGCACACTAGGGCCAGTGTTACTCTCCTCATTCTTCAGTTGTCCTGGTCCTATTAATAAACAGCTGGATAGATCAAAGAGGTGATGAAAACATCCACACAGTCTATGCCAGCACCATCACTTGACAATAGGCAGCACTAACATATAATAAGCCAGTCTTTCCAGCCCCTGACACCATTCAAAAGCCTAGGACTACCTTTATACACCGATGCTATGCATTGAGGTAGCCAACATGGACAGCCTGCTATCAGCATGGGCTGAGCTCTTCTGCCTTCCTCACAGCCGGCTGCATCTCACCCCATACTCACAGCCATTGCTTCCTCCAGCAGAACAAGCATTATCACCAACCATTAGGAAAATAAAGCATAAGAAAGCCCTCCCTCCCAAATCTCTATAAGGGGAGCTGTGTCCACAGCAGCTGTCTGGTTAATAGGTCAGAAAGGAAGATCTACTTTTCTGGCCAGGGCAACTTCTATTTCCACATCAGGACAAGACCATGCTAGCTGTGGCTATGGGGTAGCAGGCAGTGGGTGCGAGGCACGTCTGGGCTCCAGTGCCACATGAGCTCAGGTGAGTGGCATCAAGCACAGATTTTTGAGAAAGCAGCTCTGTTTGCCAAGGCTGTCAGAGCCAGCAGCCAGTGGAGAAGGTGCCCAGCACGGTTGGTGAGCCAGCAGCCGCTGCATCCCCATCGGCGTTCCTCGCACATCCAGCGCCAGTAAGGCTTAGTACTGTTAGCACTGGGACTTAAGAGAAACAAGAGACTATTAAACCACTAGCAGAGCCTGGGGGGAAAGAGACTTGCTGGTTCAAGATACACAGAGGGATTTTAAAACCCAGGCTTAGAAATAAAAAGCAAAAAGAGGTTGCTCGGAGGCAGCGCTTTTCAAGAAACCTGCAATGTAGTGACCACCTGAGGTTAATCCAGGCAGAGTGGGTGGCAGGCACAAGGAATTACTTGATTGCGGGGGATGGACCAGCTGAATAAGGGATTTATTTGTGAGAAGGGCAGAAAAGGAGGGTTGGAGGAGTAAGTAACTTGGTGGTGAGTCTTTTCACAGCAAGTGATTAACCACAGTTTCTAATGAGAGGAGGGAGACTAAAGCTGACTGCTTTTTTTAAAGCCATTTTGATAACGTTGGCCCTGATGTAATAAGCTATTTGTTTGTGCCTACTGGCAGGGACAGCAAGTTGCTAGTGAACATAATCCTCTAGACCTGGGGCCGTCAGCTCGTTTAAAAGTGTCAGCAACAGCATCCAAAAGGTCCCAGGCCCCATCACAACAACCATCCCAAGTGCTATTTAAATGCCTCGCGCTCTTTTGTGCTCTTTCTCTCTCTTTCTGCCCTCTCTTTACCCTTTTTTTCTCCTTCCCCAAACAGTGGTGGGGCTGCTTCTCAGCGCTGTGCCTCTGGGTTGGCTGGGAGGCTCAAGGCGGGCTGGCCCACAGCCGGGGATCCCCGGATGACCTTCAAATTGCATCCCTGCCAGTTCACTGAGCTGCCCTCTTTGATAAGCATCACTGCTGGCAAAAGCAGGCAGATTATTGATGGGGGAGCACAAGGTGGGGCAGAGGGCTGGGGAGGAGGTGGGAGGGTGAGGCGGATCAGCCCGCTTGCCGTGGATATTTGAGGAAGCCTGCCTGCTCCTTTGCGATGAGGGGTACTTCTGGGAATCTGTGCTTCTCTGATAATTTTGATGAGTACACACACTTTCTTAAAATAGCATGAAAACATCACAAACAACGCAATTAAACGCAACCCGAGGAACAGGCTGAAAAGAACACTGAACTTGCAGCCCCAGCCAAGCCCTTTCTACCAGGAACACAATGCTCCTTTAAAGCCACAGATTCACAAATAAACACCACTTTTTTATAAACTCCACTTGCTGCTTCAATGCCAAATCTTTCCTTTTACAAAGGTACTCAAGATCACCCACAGACTCAAAAATCCCAAAGCCCCACCTGGTTTCTCAGCATGTCAGAACCATTATTGTCACGGTGCATACAGAGAACCAGGCACCATGGAGAGCTGCTGGTGGGACAGGGGTGCCTGGGCCAAATCACTGGCAAGCAGAGGGACCATTTTTATCCCTTTCTTAGGGGTACAGATGACAAGGCTGCTTGTGTCTTACCTGAAATGCTGATGCTGGGTCAAGTCAGAGTGTCTCTCGAGTGGGTTGGCACTGGGAGTGGCAGTAGATTATTTTTATTAATTATTATTTATAGTACTGTCATTTCTTCTACAGCAGTTTCTGCAGCACTCACCTCTGGATATGTGCCATGTCTGGTCCTTATGTGAAAAGGGGCTCACTCAGTTTTCTTTGAATTTTGCTACTTGGATTCTCTGTTGCAAAACAGAAACTCAATTGGTTGTGTCTCTCAGTTAAAAATCTGCTAAAGGCATGCAAAATACACCATGCCTCTATCAGTACACTTGAATACACGTGCCTGATTTGCCTGGAGAGTTTGCACATACACTCACACATAATATCTACCTCTGTAAAGAATTGCCCATAGGTCCCACTCTTGCTCTAGCTCTCTGATAATTCCTGGTATACCCCTCCCTTCTCCAAGGGCTCTCCCTTTTTTTGTCTGAATCCCTCTACATTTTATTCCCTGTCGTGTTGGGATGAAAGATCACTTCATTTAAGAGTGCTTCTAGCTTCCCAGCACTGGTGGATCCCAAATCTGCAGGACCTCCATGAAAAAGCATGACTGTAAAATGACCTGCTGAGTGCCAACACGCAAGCTGACTGAACATGCCCCCCAGGCTCAAGTCAGGGCAGTAAGCAGGAGATTTTTTGCTTTTAAAGGCAGTTTGGTCTAAAAAATTGATTCAGATATAATGTTGTTTAATCCCGTGGCTATGGCCAAAGAGAACAGTGCAGCGGATGCCTTGCCAGGCAAGAGAGCTCGTGGGGGAATTACCGATGTCACTCAGCACCGGCAGCCTGGATATAAATAGGCCTGCCCGACAGCTGCTGGGTCTCTACCCTTTTTTCCTTGCATGAACTTGTGGTTCCTGTTGAAGCTGCAGGATTACTTGAGGTCTGGCTGGAAAGGAGCAGATGTTCTGCAAATGACACCGAAAGCCCCACGCCGTGCAGCAGCACAGACCTCCCAGGGCTCCCCCCTTGCACGCGCCAGCTAGCAGGCAGGGTTTGCAATAGGCTTTCCACTCCCAAGGAAAAAAATTCCCACAACAAATTCTCATTAACAAATTCCCACTCCTATGGTTATTTTTAAAATGAGGTGGAAAGAACAGGCTGAAGTTACATGTTTATCCATACAGCTGTGGAGAGTAACATTGTAAAATAACAAGCAAGATCGTTTCTCTGGCTATTTCTCCCTCCCTTTCAGCAGAAGATCCTCACTTCAAAGGAAAAATGTAAGCCTCCCCCTACCTTCTTGCATTATTTTTTTCCCCTGAAAATCTTTTTCCTCCACACTTCCAAAGCATTGCCCAGTTAATTACTTCTAGACAGCATCTAACAGCACGGCTGAGCAATAATGAACGAATCCTTGTGGCTCACATGCTGGTGACTTTTTAAAAAAAAATTACTTTTTAATCAGCTGAATGAGCACAGGGGCAAAGCCTATTGAACTCGAGCATAAGCAGAGAGCCCAGAGCAGCACCAAGAGCAGAGCACAGCTGCAGTCTGCTCGGCCTGGCCCATGGCAGGAGCCTTCTCCCAAGCAGGTCCCTGGGGAAAAACAGGCAGGGCGCTACCTGGTGCCCACCACCGACGATCCAGGGCTGCTCATAAAGCAGGTGAAATGGTTTGTAAAACATTACTGCTTTCTCTCTTTCCCACTCTCTCCTCTTTAAAGCCCCATTTTTCAAGCTGAGTGGTTCCAATGACAGTAATTTTCATATGTTCCCCCTCCTCCACCAGTGCAAGTAAACGTGCAGCAAAACTTCATCTCTGCCTACAAAAAAAAAAACAAAAAAACCCACGAAGAAAAAGTTGCACTTTCCCTCCAATGTCATTATTCCTTTTTCACTGCAAACATTTTGGGACTAACCTCTCTTTTACACTCTGTACAGCGTTAAACAGTGAGATTATCAGTGTGCTCTCTATCTCCTACCACAGTCTGAGTAACAAGGAATAATAGTGATTCCCATTCCATTTTCTGGTCCTGTTTCTGAGTAGGATGGATGCAGGCTTCTCCATAGCACATAGCTCTTTGTTCCTACCTTTCCCTGAGGTCTCTAACAATAAGAACCTTTAATATCACCTTGCTACACACTTCAAGTGCCTCTTCTTCTAACCAGAACCTGCCATCAGGAGCCACTTCCTGCCTCTATACCTGTCTTGTTTCTGTTACAGAACTTTGGGGGGGTTTAAGTTACTTAACTGTATACTGTTAAGGCACAATTTACCATATTTGACAGTTAGCAACATGTCTTTCACACAGAAAATGCCTCAAAGCCCCATACAATTGTACTTACACATTGCATCTTCCTTGATCTGATCAGTGAAATAATAAAATTTACTACAACAGGTTAGTAGGAATTCTATATTTGGGGTGAATACTGTGAATTCTTTAGCAAAGTAATTGCCTGTTCCTTGTTAAAATTTCAACACTCTGAAAATGTTGACCGGTGTATGGATTGAAAATCACCAGTTTGTGAAGACATTGTCATACTTTCCTCTTCTCAAAATTTCAATAAACTTTTATGTCAGCCTCAGAAAAAAAAATGCAGCCAGCTCTTCTGATCACCAGTGAATCACCTGGCCCACACATCAAGCATTACCTCCTCCAGGGTGGAATTCAGCATGAGACGTTATGCAAAATTAATTAGTATTGCAAAGGCTGATTAAAAGCACTTCCTAGGGCAATTAGGCTGCTTCTGCCTTTACTTTTTTTTTAGTTTTTTTTTGGTTTGTTGTTGATTTTTTTTTTTCAGTAAAGAGAGGAGGATGAGATTTCTCCAAGACTGACCAATACAAAGCAAACCTATGACTTTTGTTAAAGATTTGTGCCAGCTACTGTTAAAGTTGATTTCCACCTGAGAGACGATAACTATCCCAAAAGCCATAGCTATTTTACTCCAAGAACTATCTGTGATCTTTCCTGTGTTTCTTACACTAGCTGGGCGTGATAATACCAAGCCTTGGACCTCCAGTTTGAGAAATTGCTCATATTGTCTGCAAGTGTCACAATCACATTATCGTCCATAATTGGCGGTGTATGGAGGAACTTCTTGGGGCCCTTCTAGCTCGCCACGGTCTGTCCCCTCTGCTTTGGCCATGCTTGATGCTGTATAGAGAGTACAAATGTGGCTTGATTGGATTAAGGCCTTTATTTCTGTGAGGTCTGCTACTATTCACTGAGGTTTAATTAAATTTGTGACCTCCAAGTGGTCAGGGAATGTGTGTCAAGTCAGGCACATAAGAAAACTGATTCATTCTGCAAAAGCTTTGGAGGTGGACAATGCCATTTGAATCTTTCATGATACCGATACCAAGAAAAGGGCCACAGCGGCATCAAGTATTATGCTTTTTCTGAGCCTCTGGGACAAAGGTTTGAGCTGGGAAGGTTCAGGAGTTCAGGTGAAGGCAAGTTTCTCTTTATTCCTCTCTAGTTCCTGCTGTTTAGTTGGTCTGGTTACATGAGGACAGTGAAACCCTTCCTGAGATTTTGCCTCCCCTGGCAAAACCTGTGGAGTGTTTAGCACTGGAGGGCTTGGTACAGCTTTTCCCTTCCCTCCCATCTCAACCCTCAGACACTGACCACTCCTTCCTCAGGGCAATTACCCCCTCACCCGCTCTCATCTCCATCTCCTGACTGCCCATGGGCTCTGCCCAGTTCCAACGCTTTGTGGAGAAAAAGAGCGGCAGCATGGGACACACCCCATGCAGATAAGGTCTCCCTATTTCTGGAGGCAGAGTCTGCAGTGGAAAGACACAAAGCAGTGCACAAAATAAGTCTTGTTGACTTCGTGCCCTGAGCACATAGTAATCTTGATAGCACTGGATAGGGCATGTTTTTCAGATTATAATCCCACAGTATTCTAATTTGCATTGACCATCACTACTCCAAAACCTGCGAAAGCACTGGGATAAATTTGGCAGGAATATATTCCAGTCAACTACTTCGGAAGTAGGCTCCTACTTTGGCAGCAGGTAGTCCTCATATCTCAGCTGGAAGGAGACTCTTAGTCTGGTTTTCTAGGGAGCTGGTGGGTGACCTGTTCCTGTTTATGAGTGTGGTAGGGACTCTTCCAGCAACATGAATTTCACTAGTGGCAGAGACAGAACAGGGATGCTGCTTCCAGAAAGATGGCAAGAAACCTGTCCTTTCCGAGAAAGCATTTATTTGAATGGAAGAGATGAGACAAAGCAGATGTGCCTTAGGGAGGAAGGGAGAGAATTTGTACCTCAGCAGGTCTTCACCTAAAAGGGGGGAAAGGCATGTAGGCAGAGGTAGCATCTTTCATGAAATAAAATAGTATATTTCAGAAAAACAACCCAGACCTCCTTCAGGTCTGAAATAGAAGCAACATTCTCACTAAGGTAAATACAGGTGAGGGCAATTGGATTTATGCTAATCTTCTGGATGATCTGAGAGAAATGATAGCTGCTGTCTCCACGGCAGGCTGAGGGATGTGAGGAAGGGGAGGAACGTTAACAAGGCAGAGGTGACAAGCCTGAAAAGAGGTAGCTGATCTTTGATTCCTCTCCTTCTCTTCAGGGTCCAAGACCAGGAAGGTCCTTCCGTATGCTGAGGAGGAATGGGGCTGTATCATCCCCTGCAACCTGCAGCTCTTTCCCAGTGGAGCTCCCATATAGAGAGGATTGGGGGATGCCAGAGTGGCTTTGCCTTTGATCCAAAGTAAAAACAGGTATTTATGGTATTTCTGACAAGGGCCAAGTGAAGACAAGAAGCCCTGTCTTGACACACAGTAACAAGTCAGTCAGTACCGGGACATAGTCATACTGTGGATAAAGGAGGAGACAGAGGGACGTCTGTTAGAAGAGGGATGCCATAATAGTGAAGGAAGGAAGCAGAAGATAAGGAAACAGAAGAACAGAGCTGGGGAAGACAAGAAATGACTGACAAAAGCACAGTGGAGGGGGATGAGAGAGAACAGAGGGAGTTGTAAATGGATGACAGATTGGGAAACACTCTGTAGGTGGCAAAAGGAAATTATAGAAAAGAGGACACATGTTTCTAGGAGAGAGGGAAAGATACTGCAGCTGAAAGATAGCTCATAAATACTGAAAGAGGGTGAGGGGAAGACACCTAAGCAATGATAACACAAAAACAAGGCTCCTGTCTGGTCTGCTATAGCAGAAGTGCTTTCTCTGACAAAACTGGTTCAGGGATCCCGAAGGAGCAGCTTAATCATCAAGACATATCTAAAAATCCATAAACTTTTTTTGGTCTAAAATAAAAGACAAGAGAACCTTGAAAAGAAGCCCTGAAAGGCTCCAACTGAAGTATGTCCAAATGGGGTAGAATTGGACCATCAAGAGGACTTGTTTCCAAATGTAAATAAATATGCTGTAAGTATACCACCCAGAGCAATAACACATCCCGCAAAACAGCAAAAGACACTGCAAGGTTTCAAAACACTATCTTATATCTGCAGGCAGCCCCTGGGCAGATTTCTTGCTCCAGCTTCTTTGAACAGCTATGGAATTACAGGAAGAGAACCTGGACAAATGTCATCTCATTAAAAGACATTTAGGATGTGCGTCTGTCATTTAGGATAAATTAAAGCCTTGGAGATGAAATTGCCCACTATCCCAGGCACATACTGAGGAACATCTCAATAGAGTTTTCACTCTGATGATGTATTCCGGAGCCAATTTCTTGTTCAGAGAGTCAACAAAAAAAATTTGTCCTAACCATGGAAAAATTGCAAAATAGCCATATTTTGAGTATTTGTCATAATATGTGTGCCTCTTCTCAAGCTTTGGCTTTGTATCTTTGAGTTGGAGGGGTTTTTTTAACTATGACTCTAAAGCTTACTGTTCTTAGCCCTTAAATACAATAATATACTTAATGTGGAGAAGGACTCTCAGCAAATGTTCCTAGAGCTTTAAGGTTTGTCTTCAAGGGCGTTATCAATAGTCCCTTGGCAAAAGATCTCATGGCTTTGCTTCTGTCTGATGGTGCCCAAGTGACTCTGTAGTTTAAGCAAATAGCTTAGCAAATGTATTTCTAAGCAATCATCCTCTACACCACTGTCTGAGCACCAGTGTCAGAGAAACACAGTAAGTGCTCCACTGCTCAAAGGATCCAGTATATCCTCCTCTGACCTCCAAAGCCCGTATACAGTTTGTAGTAAATGGTCAGTGCTATCGGTTCAGTACCAGCTCTCTTCCCCACTCCGTGATGCCAAGGTCCTCACAGGGAATCTTGGAGAATGGCAGTCAAGGCTTTGCAGATAAATTTATTTACCAGGGAGCCCATCACCGCCCACTCCCATGGCTTATAGCAGTCAGACAGTGAGCTCTGCAGTTTGCTTTAGCAGCCAGTTTGACTTTGGGTCATTAAAAGAAGGGCCAGGATGGTGCTTGGTCCTCTCTTCTAACATTCTGCCTGATTTGTAAAGTGCCTTGCCTGGGTCACTTGTGAGCTTGGTCTCCATTGCAACCTGGGGGCACAGATGAAATTCCTTGCACAAGTAATGCCCCAGTCTCCTGGGGCCATATGTGCTGAAACTGCAGACCTTCCTCACTCTTTCAGGGGCCAGTCAGCCATCAGCCTGTTTGCCAGCTGGGCCCCCACACAGCTACCCTGCGTCTGCGGCAGATGGCAGGATCCACAGCCCATGTGGTAGATGCCAGCACCTTCCCTTTGAGCAGGAGATCAGATGGACTTTCGCACATTGCCCTTCCTGGCTTTGATTCACATTGGACACTTCAAGGTCAGGAATGGCTGAATAGAAATCACAGAGGTGCATGTCTTTTGATCTGGTTGTTGCAGTCTTTCCTTTCCCAGTGTCCCTTTATTGGGGGGTCTCCCTAGCTAAAGAGCCAGAAGGGAAATGGGCTGTGACTCTTGGCCACGCATTGGTTGGGAGGGAGCATGAAAAACCATCGGAGGGTCTTGCAACAAAGCCAACCCCCTCTTCTTTCCAGTGTCTTGTACACGCTGACCTTGTCATTGCATTTTACTAAGGTGTGCCCTTCTTGCCTAGCTGAAAATTCATTCTTTAATAAACTTTAACATTAAAAGACAATAACATATGGTAAAAGTCACCAGGATGGAGTGTGAGACTCAACTCTGTTTTTTGACCTTACATGAGTACAACAACTATGTGATTCATTACCCTCTGTGAGAGTTAGGGTACACAAGGGGCAGACACAGGCTGCAATGTGTTTCGCATGTGGCTTGTAGCTACTTGGGCTTTTTCATCATTGCTGCTGGAGAGTATTACAATGGATGCTAATACATTGCTTAGCTCAAGTTTTCAAAGGCCTGTTTGGCCTTCAGCAAGGAAAGGGCTCCCTGTGGCTGTGCTATGTTGTGTAACACAGCAGACAAGGGTAACCTGTCCGTCAGTGCCCTTCTGATATTTCATACACAGAGAAGGAAGATTATGCTCCCCAGTGAATAATCTTTAATGTCTTTCTTTTTCTGGTTTTATTCTGAGAAAGTTTGGAGGTTACATTTTCCTTAACAACCTGCTGAAGTCTGAGGCCTTCACTCCATACTTACTAGACCTCAATGAATTTAAAAGGATCTTCCCTGGGCGAAATCAAAATAAAAACCGAGTAGTTGAGTTTTACTTTATTTTTTCTATTTTTCCTGTGTCTGCACCAGTTCCCCTTTGACATATTTTTCCATCTAATGGGTGTTGTAGGAATCTTTGCATTCATCCTACAACATGTCCATATGAAGAAGTCCAACCAAATGCCTAAGAAGTCTAGCAATGTTGACTCTTGACTGCTTTTGAGACTTCTGATAGCTGTACTGATCATAGCTAACACCTTGAGCATAGACATACTGAGGTTACCTACAGAGATGTGGTGGCCCAGCTTCTTCACCCCCAGGAAGATGAGCCTGCAACCTTGAACTGAGGTGGGGGCTGGCACCATGTCTTCTCCTTGTGTTAACCAACCTCGCCTTCAGACTGGCTGACTGTGTGAGCTGGGCCTGGCAGGATCAACTCCTGTAGAGGGTACTAAAAAGAGAATTGCAATGTTGCTCTTTTAGCTGTCCCATACCCCAACAAAATCTGCCAGACGTATGGTTGCCAGTAGTGTGGTAGATACTAGATCCGCTGGGAGAAGCAATGCTGAACACTGGCATGACTGACAGCGGTCTCCAGGCTCACCCTGCTGATGAACACCATCAGTGCCCCTCATATAATGATGACTTGCATCTTCCAGGACTGGAGAACAGGAGGCTTGTGAGAAGCACCGCCACTTATAAGTAACTGCTCCTTTCAACTTCAATGACATGTCACATCCATCCTTGAGCTCTTCCAAAAATTCCCTCCTGGGACTTTGCTTTCCCCATAACTTGGAGTGACATGCATCAGCAAGGAGGGAGATGAGGGTCTCGCTCAGCCTCAGTCCTGCCGCATGTAAATGAAAAGGCTGGGCAGCAGAGGGGGAAGGAGCAGGCTGTGGCAGAGTAAATAAATTGCACCCTGCTTGTGTTATGCCAGCGGGGCTCCAGAACAGACTTTTGTAAATGGGAATTCGCCTCCTCGATCGCTCAGGGCAGTGCTGTCAAACAGTGTTGCCAGGCTTGTGCCTCATCCAAAGGTCTCAAATATTTCCCAAGCCATCCCACTTCAATTTGCTTTCATGAAATGATGTTTCCCTTTTGGGGAGAGGAGAAAAAAAAGCAGAGAAGCAAGGCCAGAAAGCCCACCGGGAAGCTGTGGGAGAAGGGGAGGGGACACAGCAGGTGAGTGCAAACGGACAGGAGGTTGAGTACAACAAGGGCTTTCACAACACCGGAATTCAGTCTCTCCCCCCTGCACCCCTCCTCGCACCCTTGTTTGAATTTAGCATGCGTCCTCCTATGGCGTCGTAATTACTAAGATTACCAAATGAATCTTTTGCTTCTGTACACACCGGGCATTCAGCGGAGCTCTAATAGTTGTCATTAAGTTTTCAGGGAGGTGGGAGAAGATAGATTGAATGCATGCACTTCAGCGCTGCGCAGAGCCCATTGATGGCTGCTGAGTAATGATTTTTTTCTAATTGGTGGAGAGCAGCGGCCCTAATGGATGGAGCCTCTCTGTGCATTTACACTGTCTCTTCAATCAATAACCCTCGCTGTGCCTGGCACGGAGGAGTTCCTGAAAGCCCCTTTGTAATAATGGATTGCTGGAGGTTACACCGCTGCCTCCCGCTGAGTCAGCCCTCTGTCAGGCACCTCGTGCTTTCCCGGGGCCCCGGCTTTCCAGACGGGACACCCACAGGGGGCCCCTCGCCTCGGGTCTCTGCCCCCATCCTGCGGCCACCGGCACCCCGCAGGCTCCCCGGCTGCTGGAAGGGTTTTGTTGCTTGCAGAGCCCGTGCAGGCTCGGAGGAGTGGGAACAGCTGGGAAGCTTTTTATTGGCTTTGGCTTGGGAAGTTTGCCTTTTTATAGGAGGCTTTGTGGGTTTTTTTCCCCTCTCATCTTCTTAAAGAAAAATCCAAGGGTCAGATGCCACGTCTTTATTGAGGCCAAAATTGTTGAGAGGTCACGCTGTGCCAAGCAGGGCTCTGGACTTGGCCAGGATTTTCAGAGCATGAGCCCAGCTCAGAGAGAGCAACCTTCAACCGCCCATTAACCATCATATTTCTGCACCATGCATGCACGTGCTTATATCTTAGCCCTCAACACCCACCCCACCCCCTGCACCCCTCGCCCTGTTTTCTGCTTCCCTTTTTGAGGCATGACATACAAGTAACAGTCGCAGACAGCTCTTGAAATTCAGCTTTGTTGGTGCATTTTCAGGAGGCAGTCAGTTCTGACAGGTGGGGGGAAGACATGAGAAAAGGGTATCTTAAAAGGGAGGCCATGCTCACTGTGCCAGCTCTACCTTCTTCCCCACACAAGAAAGCCTTTTACTGGGGGGAGAAAAAAAAAGTATTTCCATGGTTTGCTGAGATTTACAAATGGCTGAGGCTTGGTTTCTTCACTGTTACTCTGTTTCTGTGAGGACTGTGTCCTCAAAGCCCACTGCAGAGCATCTCCAAGTGCAACATGTCACTGTCAACTCCAAGCCTCTCAGGAAAGGTGAGTTTAAGGTCTGCCCTCAGCTTTCCTTGGTTAAAAGCTGAAAACACTGAAGGCTAAGGCACAAGAGTTGATTTTGCTGGTGGGGGAACCAGTAGGGAGGATCTGGCCTCAAGACTTTTCACTAAGCCCCAGGCCTAGGCCCTAGCAAGTGGCTTTTTGGGGCTGGGTGGCAGAGGGCTTCTGAGTGTGCAGACAACATGACCTGCAGATTCCTCCAGGGCTAAGGGCATAGCAAAGAGCTGGTCTCAACTTAGCCCTGGCATCACTCCCAATAGTCTGGGAATATGGCAGGGGACAAGAAGGTGACCTGGGACTCTGCAATGACACACATCCCCTCTCTTGGCACATGACCCACTGGAAAGCATCCCCCAGGATGGACTTCAGCAGAGGCTATTTATACACTGTCAGGTATACACCTTAGTTTTAGCTGAAGAAATGGCAAATAAAAGGGTTGTAGAAGAAGAAATATATTTTTTTCTTGGTTCACGCTACAGCAAGGGAAAGAATACTGAATTGTTTTAGAAGGTAGAGTCTGATTCATCCTCATTGTCACTCCTGAATCACTGTCTGAGTGCGAGAGTGATTTTCTCTCCCTTTCATAGAGGGAATCAGTCATATGTAAGCTACTTTCTCACAGAGCTTGTCAGAGGGAGAGGGAGGCAGGTGGCCTTGATCCACTGTTTTTCAACATTGTCTCTCTCTGGGATAGGCAGAGGTCCAGGCAAGAGGCAGGTGAATCCTTTCAGGATCTGTGTCTACCTCAGTGTGTCATGGCCCTTGGGCCAAGACGACTCCACCATCTGTGAGATCATCCCGCAGATCCTCTTGATCCCTGATGCCTGAGGTCATCCCCAAGATCATTATGTTGCAGGATGCGCCAGCCTGGTATAGAGGCCTGGGGCCACTCTTTGCCTGTGCCTGTGTGCCCGAGGTGACAGAGTGTACACCAAGAGGGTAGGATGGCAGAACCCCAGCTTGGTGAGGGAGGCACAGGCTTGCATGCCAGCAGTCAGAGAGGGGATATTAAGAAAGAAGAGGCCAGGAAGGCCCTATTGTAGAGCAACTAAGACAGAGGGTATTGGAAGGGAAAACAGTGATTTTGACAGAAGTGCAATAGTTGAAGTGTCCCAGGAGGAGACCCACAGCAGAGGACAGTACATTTTGCCACTCACTGCTACTGCCTCATGAGTAGAAGAATATCCGCAACCATCATCAGGGAGGGACTGACTGCCCAGACACCAAGGACAGCAAGATTAGACCAAGGCAGGCTTACAGAAAATCTGGGTGGAAAATTCAGAGGAAAGAGCAGGGCAAAGGAATTCTCTTCTTTTTTTTTTTTTTTTTTTTTTTTTAATATATTTTTTATGATTTTGGGTTAGAATCCCTTTGTAAGGTTTTTTGGGACTTAAACAAAGGGGCGGGCCCCTTCAGCAGGGCCATTTTTTCTGGAGAAGGGATCTGTGCCTGGGGAAGGGGAACTGGAGCTGTAGATAAGCCTAAAGCCAAACCAGGAGATGCAGGCAGGTCTGAGCAGGGGAGCCCTGCCTAAACTGTAAGGGACTGCTGCAGGCAGCAGCAGGAAGAAGTGCGGAGGCCAAATCCCATGTGGCTGGCCCCGCAGGCCCCCCCAGCACAGGCAGCAGCAGCCTGCCCCTATGGAGTTAGCACTTGGGATTGCTGCTAAACAGGTCTCCCCAAAGGGGAAGGCTATTAAAATAATAACTGGATCAGGAAAAGCTCCTTAGCTGGCAAGAGAAGCCAAAGCAAAGGCAAAGGATAGACATTCAGGAGCAGGATTTGTCCCAGCTGTCAGTCCTGACTTGCATGTGCAGATGGTGGTGAAGGGAAAGGATCTGCCTCATTCACTCTCTCTGTCATAGCTGTGTTAACTCATCAGTGTTGCAGGAGTTAAAATAAATACATAGTTTTTCAGAGCAGGACCGTTCTTCATCTAGTGTACAACTAATGAATAGGTTAAAGCAGCTCCGGCCCCAGATCCCATCACAGCAACAGAGATGCTCACAGTGGGACTTGCCGATGGTCTCACACCACAGCTTTGGGAAAACAGAGCACAAGATCACGGGAGCCACAGTGCAGCCTGAAGGCATCCAGCCGTTCACTTATGCTGCTGCTTCTTCACAATCCGCTCACTAGCAGGTGGCTTAGATAAATCAGACTGGAAATATTTCCATAAACTGTACATTCTACATAGTTTCTCTGGAACCAGAGAAAACCTGTGGACTCCATCCAGGAGCTCAAGTGAGGAGGATCATGATAGCTCAGGCAGAAGCGTTCAATGCTTCTCTTTCCCTGCCTCCAATTCAAGGAGCCTGACTGCCTGAGAGACGTCAGCACTGTAAAACAATGCAAGATGCCCCCTCTTGCTCATGCCCATAAACTTTTCTTTGTTTATCTGCAGTCTTTCTTAATCTAGAGGAAATCGTCTTCACTTGGGAAGCATAGCTTGCCCTTTGTTTGTAAAAAGCACAACTTCTCACCTGCATTTGTGATTTCTCCCCTGACACAACAGCTCTTCAGTGACTCCAGACCTGTCTCCTGCATCTTCTTTTCCTCTTCTTTTCCTCACTTTCCTCCATGCTTTAAGAAAGCCGTATCTGCTTTGGAGTTTATTACCAGACAAACCAGGAACTTCCTGAATTCTTTCCAAATTCTCAGAACAAGACCATATTCACATAATTTCCATAAAGGCGCTTACAATGATTGATGTGAAGATACCCATTTCTATAATGGGAAAAAAAAAAGAAAAAAAAAAAAAAGGAAAAAAAAAATAAAAAAAAAAAGAAAGACGAGCTCTCTGAAAGAAAATTGCCACAAAGGAAAGGAGCGAGGGCTCAGTTTCTCTGACAATCAGTGATACAGCTTGCATGAGAATTTATTTCAGTATGATTTTTCAGCACATACTAGACTCCCAGGAGGGTGTTTCAGATCTCATTTCCTAACTTTCCTGATTGGAACTGAGGCTTGAATTTACTTGTTTTCCTTTTACACTGTCATTCAGGGTCCTGGCTGATTTCCTACAACCTTCCTGCCCTGTGTCCCTCACCTCTTCCCCAGTCCCCTCACCACAGCCCAGGAAGATAAGGAAATACTGAGGATGTTCCAGTGACCACAGCTCAGTTAGTTTCTGTCTCTCCCAGTAGGAAGCACTCCCTTTTCAGAAGCATTACCCAGCCCACGGCTACTTACAGCAGTCAACTTGTTTTCCCAAAGCAAGTTCTCATAGCTCAGGGTAAAGGCTCCACAAGAAAAGCAGAAACATCTCTTCCATACTTTCCAGCTCTGGAAAAAACAGCTGAACTGGCCTCACTGATTGTCTCCAGAGTATCCTAGAGCATGGAGTTAGCCAGTCTTAAAGGGAGCCAAGGGATAAATATCCTGGGTGAGTTTCAGATGTGTTCCCTCAACATGAGCAGCAGCTCACACTCTGCATAGTCCCACTGGCATCTGAAGCTCACAGCTGGCCTGAGGGTCTAGGTCCTGTCATCTCATCCTGTTTTCTCCCCGTGGTACTTTAATTTGACACAAGAAAGTTTCTTCTTCCAAGTGCCATTTCAGTTTAATGTTGCTTCTTTCATGCTTTTTTTTTTTTTCTGCTGATGTAGGAATACCACGTGTTTGGAGCAGGACATCACTGTGTTTGATTACACATCTTGGGGCAGAAGACCAAAGTGGCATTTATTAAACCATCAACTTTGCCAAAAGCAGCAACATCAAATACCATGAAATGGGCAATAGCTGCAACAGAGATAGCTTGAGCTGCTGTGCTGTCAGGGCAACAACTGATTCTCTCTTGGTTACTGCTGAGCCAGGTTCAAGAGCTTGAACACAACTTCAAGCTCTGGCAGAGAATCTCAGAGGTACCACATGCCCAAGCATCCTGAGGGCATCAACCCCCACCTTGCATCAGTGCCTGCCACCCAGTCTGTGAAGTGGTGTTGCATCAGCTCCAAGATCAAGAGGGGAAAGAGTGAGAGAGAGAGAGAGAGAGAGAGAGATGTTCACTCAAACTGGCAGCTGCCTTTTGTTTCGTGATGGCAGCTGCCAGCAAGAGACAGGCAGGGCAAGGGAAAAACACACAAGAGCAACATGCTAGATGCAAAGCATATTACACGCTAGATTTAAAATAAAATAGCATGCATGAGGGGTAAATATTCAGCATAATGCATGACAACTCAGACCCACCATTCTCCTTCCAGTTCCTAGGAGCTGTGGGACTGCATCTCCCTAGGCTACACTGGTCATGCTGGAAGAAAAGACAGTGGCAACACTCAACTTTCATAAGCAAAGGAAACAAGTGCCTAAACAACTTCCTTCATCCATGTGAGAGAGGTGAAAGGAGAAATATCATTTTGGTGGAGGAGGGTGGTCTGTGGGTTCATTTCTCTCTCATTTCTGACAGCTTGCTTGCATTCTTTCCTTGCAAGAATGTATTTCAGTTGGTTTAGTGCTTTGACAGGGAGATAGTTCTGGATCCTGTCCCCACACTGTCTGCAGAAGGAGTGCTGCCAGCAGTGACACACATCTCTCTCCTCACCATGTCAGCCTCCCTGCCAGCCTGGCCCCAACACAGCACCCTCTGAACCACCTCCCGCCTCACAGGAAGCCCTTTGCCAAGGCAGGATCCACTTTGAAATAGTTGCTGGGGCCTGGGCAATGCAAGACAAAGTCTGTCTCTGAATGCTTGAACATCTCTGGCCCTTTACCTCTCCATCCACCCCGGGGTCATTCCTCAGAAAGGCACACCAGCGAGAGTGGGCACATGTTTCCTACCCCTTTCCCAAGTGCAGACTTTGACAGCACAGTGAACCTGATTCTGGGCTCCCTGGTCCTGTAGCGAAAACACTTTGGCCACATGGCACTCACTCCGCTGGTTTGAATTTATTCTAATGGTTCTGACAGGCCAACTTTGTACCAGCAGCTTCTTCTGCCAGATCAGATATTGTTAACCCGCCCCACTTTAACTTTATGCCATGTTCAATATCTTCTTTCCTCACCGAGCTCACTTTATGCCAGATCAGGTATCGTCTGTCCTCCCTCGGCCAGCATAGAGCATAAAGCTGGCACAAGTTCCTCACTGTGCGCTCTGGCTAATTCAGCAGAAACACAAGCACACACCTGTACCTAATGCAGACCATATTCCTCCTACTAAGTGGTCTGGTGGTGCACAGATTTGGCATTCACTGCTGGGGTGCCATGGCCACAACATGCTCCAGCAGCTGCCAGGAGCACCAGGCACACCACAGGAGCAGACCTCCAGCTGCCCCCAGTCCTGGCCAGAGCAGCAGGAGTACCTGGCAGCTGCAAAGATGATGCTGGGACACTGGCAAGCCATGCGCAAGCCATAAACATGTTAGTGTGTCAGCAGGGTCGGGGGAGGAAGTGGAGGGGAAAAGTTGTGTTTTTCATACTTCACGTTAAAAGACCGGTGAGATCAGTTTTACCTGATGCTGATTCAATCTGCTATCCTCCTTTAAAAAAATATATACAAAGCCAGGTTACTGTGTTTTTCCTGCTGCCTCTGGCTGACGGAGCTAAGTCAAGTTAGTCAAGCCACAATAAAATGCCACCTTTCCTTTATTTACTTGTTCTGATCAGGGACTGTAAACATACCTGAAGCAGATCTGAGCTCTTTTTTATGCAAGGAAATGTTTCAGAGGAATCCAAGGAACCGGGACTTTTTTGCATGCAAGGTAAAAAAAGAAACACATTGTCTGAAAGCAAAGTGACTCTGAATGTGGCCGTGGAGATAAAATGGGGGTTTCAGCTCCTGAATTCAAGAGCAGCATTTCTCAAAGACAGCTTTTTTCTGTTTCATCTTCTTTCTGTTTATTTTAAGTGAAGCCCTTTTTTATCTCCTTTTTTAGGTTTTAATGTTTGTATAGAACATACTCCATGACCCTGACAGAAGAAAGGCAGCAAAGCCCTACCTCTATGAATGTGTTTAAAAACATCAACTGATCAAAGTCAATGCCATGTGAGCAGCAACTGAGCTACTCTTATTGCCACACGTTCCCAGGTTTGACAGTCTGCATCATTTGGTGTGTTGATGTATCAGGATTTCATACACTATGAATATTCACTGCGCATATTAAATTAACCAGGTGAGAAAATACAGGTTTGTTTTGCATGTTAACTCTGTGTTAACGCTGCCCCTAAGTGGTTAAGTTGGTTTATTGCAAGTTAATTAGCCCTCATTTCAGGCAGTTATTTATTTATTTGTGAAAGACTGTTGTGGTTTTTTTCTCTTCCAGCTTCGTGACTAGGCGTTGCCTCTCTCTCTAGTTTGTGTTTGCATCCTATTCTGTGTGGGTTTCACATAACCGCAACATTTACAGTCAGCTCAGCTTGGAAAACACGCATACAGGGAAACATGGATGCCTACTACATGTTTATTACTCAATCCAAGTGAGGCTGTGATCCTGTTAGCAGGCTCCTCTTCCTCGGCTTGTTTTAATTAGCATTTCAAGGGATGCTTGGTACAGCAAGATGCTGAAGTTTGAAGTTATGATGGGCTGCTTTTTGCATCTTTCCTCCTGAATTAATGTGACACTTCATGATCATTTCATCACCCAGGCAAGCCTTTTCCCACGTGCCTTGATATTTATCCTGCTGCTCCCATCCTTCTCTGTGGATCCATGCAATGCACAAAGATCACACCTTCTCCTCTCGGAGATGCTGGTTGCTGTTGGAGGAGTACATAGGTGTGGGGACACCAGCAGAGCAGCTCAAGCTTGGCATGTGTCCTCGAGCTTCCCTTCTTCTCAGTGTGTGCCACTCCACCTGCCCCATGGAGAGACACAACAGGGGGAAGGAGCAGCTCACTGTCTCTGAAGGGCCTCATGCCGACAGAGAGAACTCAATGAAACCTCCAAGAAACCTCCAATTAAACAACTGTAGAACTTACTGACACGCTGGGCTCCAAGGTGCCTTTATAAATCATCCACCATGGATCTCCTTGTTTTAGTTGCTTCCGGGCTGAAGCTGGGGAGCCTGGGACTGCTCCACAGTTTGGTTTTCAGTGACCAAACTGCTTCCCAGAATGCACTAAGTGACCACTGTGACCACTTCAAAGTCCAACCTTTGTCGGCTCCTCACTTTATTAGAGAGCTGAATGACTCAGGTCAAAGCAGATTTTCATTTCTGAAGTGCTTCAGCTCCCTTTGGGACACTGTGTAGCAGAATGATACTTTGGTGCTGACCTTGCTGCATCCTCCTCAGGGGTCAGTGACCAAACAGGCAGGGTTAAGCCAGTAGCAGGCAGAGTGCTTGCATGCTGGGCTTGCATCTCCAGAAACCTGGATTCAAATCTGCAGCAGTGTCTAGCCGTGGAAAGCAAACCAGGTCAGTACTGCTGTAGCGGATGCCTGCACGCCTGCACTACACCAGGCAGCACAGCAATTCATCGCGGCTCAGGCTGTGCCGGCAGCTCCAGGAGAGAAGGGTGAGGAAGAGCAGAGACAGTGCAGCTCAGGATACCTGGATATATTGGCAGAATCTCTCTCTTGATTATCAGTCTCTTCTTTCCACGAGCTCTAAAATTCACATCTAAGACACCATAAAAACTGAACGGCAGTGAATCTTCAGGAACGTCTCCAGGCTTCAGCACAGAGCACAGGCTGCTTTTTCCTCACGCCACCACTGCCCTTCACCTTGAACGAGCGACATTTGTCTCCTATCCCCTTCGCTCATGAGCGTACAGACCCGAATCCAGGGAGGCATCTCGCCGCCTCTGTCTCCGTGCAGCCGTACGCTACCTCCTCGCTGCACATCCCAGTGCCGGGGCTTGGAGGGAGACGTCTGGCCTCTTGAAGCAGGGGCTGAGGAGTGCGATGGGGCTGAGCAAGCCTCCCTCCTTTCCCCAGTGCCCTGCTCCAGCCGCAGAGAGCTGCCTACATCCTGGCCCTGCGCAGCA
Source organism: Chloroceryle amazona (assembly GCA_027560015.1). Lineage (NCBI taxonomy): Eukaryota > Metazoa > Chordata > Aves > Coraciiformes > Cerylidae > Chloroceryle > Chloroceryle amazona. The sequence goes on from JANHFX010024994.1 coordinate 50,048, forward strand.
CAGTTGGACACGGAGTTAAGGAGTCCAGGCACTGGGATGTGAAAGGAGCCGTGGCGGTGTGAGAGGAGCTCACTCATCTGAAAGCGGCTTCAGAAGGGCATCAATGGTGACATGCTTACAGGGTCCCCGCTTTTCTGCTTCTTGAAAAACTCCCGGCAAACCTCTTCGGTGCTATAGTTTCAACTGGGGCTGAGAAAGGCTGCATTAAAGCTCAGGGACTACCTTAAATAACCTTAAGCAAGCCTTCTTAAAAGTCCTGTTAAAATACGAACACCATAGTCAAGACAGCAGACTGGAGGTCTGCCCAGTAGCCAAATAAATAAAAATATTCCAGAGATCGTGTTTGAAGTGCTCATTAAAGCCTGCATCTTGCTAATAATAAAGGCAACGTGTATCTGAAAAACAGAAACAACACGACTCTTCCTGCAAAGCAGCTGGGATTTATTTTGTGTCCTTTCAAAGCAGGGCTTCATTGCTTTAATGCCGTCGTCTCCCCATGGGCTGCAGAAAAGGGTTGCCAGCAGCCCCTCAAGCCGCTCATGGCAGACGGACCACAGAGGCTGGGGGCTGTGCAGCCACCACTCCTCAAAACTCCATCCCCTCAGCGAGCACCAGCCCTCTGCCAGGGACCTCCCCACCCCGCACTGTGTCTCAAAGCCTAGTGCCAGCAATCAGGCCAGTGTGAAAAACAGCCATTTATCTGCCTTTGCTGCCGTGATGACGTCTGCAGGCACTTTCTGTGCTCTTTATCTGTTTTCTCAAATAAATTAATAAATAAAAGACAGAGAAGCTGGGGAAAAAATGAGAGAAAATGAGCAGATTTTGATCTAGTAAGCAATTTAAATCTGGGCTGGCAAGCTGCATTCATTCATTCATTAATTCAGTCGTGTGCTCAGAAAACCCCAGCAGGACTCACTTCCAGCGCAAGAACTTCCGACTGTGAAATAAACCCCGCGTAACCAGATTAACTATGAGGTATGTATCCGCCAGGTCTTAGGCATTAATTCAAGCATACTTTCCCTGCGCCGCACATTGCCAGAGACAGATTTCTGGATCGGGTGTTTCTCACTGGCAGGAATAAACTCTCCAAAGTTTCGTGTCTTCCACCTCCCCCCATATTGCTGTTCCTTGCTCAATAAATAAAGGAAATATTATTATATGTGCTGTCAGGAAGTCTTTATTCAGCTGTTAATAGCAACGTTATCAATACCTTGTCTTTCAGTCTCACATCATTCAAAAGTGGTTGAACAGTTTTGTTCTGGCATTGCGAAAATGAATCACTTCTGGGTTTAGCCCAAGCATAGAAAATCTCACCTTAAAACTTCAACATTCATAATGCAGAATATATTTAGCGTGCAGAAACTGATGGGCAAGATAGAAATCTCTGCATAAGCTTAGTGCAGTCTTCCACCTAGCACATCTTTGTTATACTGAATCACCAGATGATTACTGTCTGTATGAGTGACTTCAATTAGAGTATTATGGTATTTATCATTTGATAAATGAAGCAGGACGGCGGCCCGTTTGCATCAGGTGCTGCACGAACATTCAGATGTGCTCAAACAAGATCCCAAGAACTATCCATAGAGTCAATGCGACATGAGCCAGAATCTTCAGGCAAGGAACCCCCTTCCACGAGCAGGCTCAACTCAGATGGCCTCATATGGTAAATGCTGCAGTATGGCTTGCCAACAAGCTCCTGATTTTCCCTGTGTGCTTCCCTATGGACTGAACATAGAGGGACAAAGTCAATGTTATGAACACATTTGTTCTAAAAGCAAAGAGTGAGAGGACTTGGGTTGTTCAGGACTTTTTTTTTTTTGGAAAAAGACAAAAACTTCAGCTCTTCTGGCTCTCAAACATTTTTATTACCATATCTATCTAAAGTATGGCTTATGGCATAGTTACAGTTCATACACAGCCTCTGCTATAATTTCAATATTTAATTTCAATTTCAATTCTAATACATGATAAAGGTAAAGCTTCAGTCATGAAGTGAGCTGGAATTGTCCAGTTGGTACCACATGGTCCCTTATGACCTCATGGAGACAAATGCTGAAACAAAACTCAGTCGCTGAGTTTTCCACTATGTGGAAAAGTTTAGGCTGCCAGGACCTTTGTCATACCTGTTCTGCAGATCAAAGTCTTAAATGCCCATTTTTATCAGTCTGCCACCTTTCAGAGGTATTAGCTCAACTTTATATTTTTCAGCAAGTGCCTTGCACACAGGTTGTATGTGTGTTCCTGCTCTCACTCTGAAGAATGGAGAATTCACTTACTATCTGGCTCAACTAATTCCCAAGTTTTCGTTGATCCGGAATTTGGAAACACAATGTATTCTCTCAGTGTGGCCTGCAAATCCCACTTTTTAAATTGGATCTTTCCACACAAAGTCCTCACCAAGTCACTATTTTTTCTGGTGACATTCAGCTATTCAAGAGACACATCATGGGTAGCAGGGATGCAAAAATGACTTTTTTCTTTTCTCTCATCTGTCCCAGTCAGAGAAGAAGGTTCACAAGTTGGAGAATTTATCAGAGTCCTCCAATGTTATTATCAAGTTTTAGTCCAAATAATTTCTGTGAATATATTTGGCTAGTGAAAATGCTTAGCTGACATTTATTTTGGAGCTACATGTTACTGAATAAAACTGGTGCTTTTGCTCCTGAGCCATCAGATGAAATGCAAGAGCATGCTCAGACGCTGGCTGAGATGAGAGTCTCCAAGGTGCATCTGTTAACATTACAGTGAAGAAAAGTAGCTTCATCCCACAGACTTTAAAGAATGTATATGGCTTTTCAGTTCTTAGACAACTGTGAACATCATTATTTTCTCATACTAATATAATCTGCTTTCTGTTTTCACAGGACTTTAAGAGATGGTGAAATTGCTTCAAACCAATTTCATCATGTGAAAAAAAACCCAAACAATTAGCAGTGTTTCCAGGAGAGGAACATTCTAGGTATTCCTCATGGATTCTGCAGTCACAAACAGACCACAGGCACTTCTCCCTCTGACAACAGTATTTAGAATTATATGTTGTAAAATACTCTGTAATTGTAACTTTAATTTATAAACCTTTATAAATTCCATGGCTGAGGGTCGCGTATTCGCTTTTTGCTCTGGGATATATACACACGTGGTAGATAGAAGACAAAAGGCCTTCTAGCATCAGAAATCCTTTCCCTCTGTCTGTGCTGAAGTCAAGTCATACTTCAAGATTTTATTTCTTAAGCTTCATAGAATGAGCTTCTTCAGCTTCTCCTTCCAGAGCAGGTTTGATAAATTGCAAATAATTCTTCCAGATATTTTTAAACCTCTTCTGCTTTTGTATCAGCCTTTGCAAAGCAAAGAGAGAAGAAGGAACTAAACACTTCCGTTGTCTACCTGATCTCCTCCCTTGAGCACCGCCCAGCATCATGCATTTACATGATTCTCAACAGCATTATCCCTGCAATGATAGTGATCACCTTACGAGCAGACATTTGCTCTCATTCACACCAAAATAACTGTCTTGGAACTGCTCAATAGTTAAAACCTGTTCTGAAGTCATAGCCCATGTGTCCCTCTCAGAGCTTCTACTTTCAGACAACACAGTCGCTTCCTCTGGAAATGTGACCAAAATGCTTTCTCTGTCCCCTTGCTCTTTCAGATGTACCCAGGCTCTGTAAGCTCACCTCAAAGGATCCAGATGCTCTGTAGAACTTGCTGATATCTCCATTTTTCCAGCTGCAAACTGCATCACAGTGAGACAAAAGTCTCCCTGACACAAAAGTCAAAGTTCATCAACTTCAGATTGGTGCAAAGAAGATCAGAAAATGACTTTGTCCTTGTAGGCAGGTGAAAACAAGGCTGCAAGGCTCCAAGGCTCCTGGTGCTGCAAGGGTGATGTGTCTTGTGCAGTCTAAATCCACCACTTCTACTCTGAAGCCCCCTGGATTTAATCCTCAGATGCGAACACAACAATGAAGGCCCAGGTTACAACTTTCTTTATGACTTCTTTCCAGAATATGACCTAAAATGTGGGGACCGACTAAATGCCATTTTCATTATTCAGGCAGATTTTTTGAGGACCTTGCCAACAGCAGAGTCATTGAGTGTAATAGCCAAGATCTCTGGTAGAGCATGATGTAAATCCATACTCTCATTTCAGCTCATACCTGAAGACCAGTTTAACTCAACTCTGTGTCTCAACGCTGCTAAACATCCCACGGACAGCAGCCCTCATCCACACCCCCAGTCTCTAGAAAGGCTCTGCACACCATTTCCTTGAAGGGTGGATGGGGACAGTGTGGATACTGTGCATCCGCACAGTTCCAGGTTTACAGTGATTGTGCAGCTGCAGGAAATGCCACAGAGCCATTAGTGTATTTAAAATACATTATAAGCCACATAATAGCACTTCTTTTTTTTTTTTTTTTATCTGGATCAGAACAATGGAAAATGGGTGTTTCAGTTGGTTACACAAACTGAAACCACAAAGATATGCACCTAAACTGTTATCCAAAGTTTATATACCACTATGCTTTATCCATAAGGCACTACAACATTTCAAGTCCTGAAGAGCTCCAGAGAATCCAGATAGACCTCATTTCTTGATATACGGGTTTGCTTGTGAAAACTTCACTTTGGAGCCAAGAGAGATAGCCAGACATGTCCTTCATCTTAGGCTAATTGTACGAGACTATTATTTATTCCATTCAGTAAGCCTGCATCTGGTAGTGATGATTGCAAAGCCTATAAGAAGGCTGATACTTCCCAGCAAGTGACATTTTTATGGTTAATAGAAACTGTCATAGAAACCACTTGGAGGGGGATATGTACAGGCTTGATTTTCAACTTAACAGTAAATCATTTCAGATTAGAATTAGATATCATGAAAAAATCCTTCATCCTGTAAATTTCCAGAATTGCAAGTAGCACTGACTCTGGGAGAAACTGTGATATAACTAGAAGAAAAGTTTCTCATTTGGCTTTGACATCCAGTGTGCCTGAGATCATGCCTTCTCCATAAATGATAGCGTGTTACAGATGTGCCTGCTCTTTCATTTCTTGCTATTGTATTAACAATAGGAAATAGTCCCTCTTGTAGGCCACGATTCCTTGGGCAAGAGACAGTTCAAAGACAGAAAAGAAAGATGGGCATCATGCCAGACACATCACAGTTAGCATCAGTCCTACAGTGCTGCAAGAGTCTGAGTCATCCCTAGTCCCTGCAAATACAAAAGAGTCAGGAGCACCTAGTGGGAATCATACCATGAGCCTGTTGAAATGAGGACACAGGGCCAATGACGTAGGTGAGGTGAGGGCATCTGTACCTAAATATTCTATTCCTGGTTTGAGGCAGCTGCAGACTCCTGTAATGTTCATGCCACTGAATTCCTGCCAAATGCCCTGCCAACCTCAGAGTAGTTTTGTGGTGACTGTAATGGTCAAAAGACATAGAATCATAGAATCATAGAATCATAGAATAGATTGGGTTGGAAAAGACCTCCAAGATCATCGAGTCCAACCCCT
>JANHFX010024996.1:0-43985 GCA_027560015.1 Chloroceryle amazona
CAAAAGATTAATAAAAAAGAATAGATTTTTTTTTATTATTATTCAAAAAATATTGCTAATATAGACTAATTCTTCCCTGCCCAGAACTTTCCCAATTTTTCTTGGTTTTGCTAAATTTATCTTTAATCAGAAGCAATTCTCACAGTTCATTTCAGGTATTTGGATTCACAAAGAGCAGCACCAGGTTGAGTCTGATATCTCTCAACACTGTCCTGGCTTGAACCAAGGCTTGGACAGGGTGAAAAAAATCAGCTCAGGGTTTTCAGTAAAATCTCCAGCACCACTTTTTCTCTGACAAAATCTTAGAATTTTGATTCTCAAAGAGTCATCACTTCAGACTCAGGGGTATGCCCAGAACTCCATACTCCAGCCTTGTGCTCCCAACACCCACCTCCTTGTTAATGCTGGGGAAAAAAAAAAAAAAAAAAAAAAAGAAGGATCTTCCACTGAGGCAAGCAGACTGCAAAGTCTCAGAGATGATGTTTCCTTACATACTTGTCTTTTCCCTGCCATAATGCTTCTTCCACTGAGGATAATCTCAAAAACACGAAAGCACATGTATTTCGTTTGGGTGCTGACAATTAATATGTCAAGAATGTTTCATATACATGGAGCATTGCTGCTACAGTATTTACCATAAATATGTGGGTCGACCCACAGATAAACATATTTACATTAAAACACGCACTTACTATCCCAAGCATTTCAGACTTAATTCCTAGACATCAGTCATTGAACTGCACCTTGAATGCAAACATTGCAGCCCACAAATGAACAGGATGTTGTAAGAAAAATTCCTGTTTCTTGGCCCATGGTACACTTGTCACTGTTGAGGAAGAGTCACTTTGAGAAGGCGAGTTGGATTCTTAGCTTTCAAAATGGAGACAAACAGGCTCACTACAGGCTATCATCTTTGTGCACCCAGTCTTTAGTTATATTATCTCCATCTTATTTTACCTCAGCAATGTAAAGAGGCTTTTACAAATTAAGGATTCAGGTCATTGCCCACTGGAGAACAGGAATAAAAAGCATGGCCAACGGAGAAGACCAGAAAGAAATCAAGAGGTGGCTTCAAGTGAAAATGAGCAGCATTGATTTTTGGAGCAGAATTAACCCAGTAACACAGTGACAGCGACATCCCTGATGTTCATGGAAAAGCACTGTCTACAACCCTTCTCTTCTCCTAACAAAACTAGCTGATTATCAGCCTTGAACATTCAGTCCAGAAACAGAAAAGACAGCATACAGTATGACAAAAATGCTGTGGAAGAGTGAATTTCCAGCAACCAAACTGCCCAGGATCTGTAAAGTTTAAAACAAAAGTTACCATTTGCTGTGAGAAAACATTCTACCATTGACAGAGATGGCTTTTGCTTAGGAACTTGACCAATAAACACCTTAATGTCCAGCAAAGTAAACCAATTCAATCCCTACACGTTTATTAAGTAGTCTTTATAGTTTCAGGCTAACCAGAATGATTTCTTGGCTATGATTAGAGCTTCTGCTTTTAATTTCTAGTGTATCAAATGCTAACAGGATCACATTCAGCTATTTAGCAATTACAACATTTTCTACAAATGCTACAAGTACACTGAGATGGTAGAGAGTATCTTTAAACAATGCAGCTGAAACGATCATTTAAAGGGGCCGTGAGAGGACATTTGCAGTAAGTTAAAAATCCCATTGTACCTCATTCAAAGCAAAGCAGTAACAACCGCCTCCTTTTCCCTGGAGAGTCTCCAGAGAGTTAGCTTATAAGGATTTTAATACTCCTTTCCTTTTCCTTTGCAATCCCCTGAGAAGACATGAGCACTTGGAGTGATTACGTTACGCCTCAGCCTGGGAAGAGCAGTATTCATCATGTATTTCACTGAGCAATGCTTTGAAGAATCCTTTGTGTGTAATGCAATGGGTGTCTTCCACTTGGTCTAAGGTCATGGAGATGCCTGTTAAAAGGGAATAAATCCAGGTTTTGGCCACACATTTGATTCCTCTTAAGAGTACTCACCAAAGAGAGTTTTACTCTTCTTCAAATATGCTACTGTGAGTCTTAACAAAAGCAAACCCATGTCTGGTTGTCAAGGTGTGTCTGTCTGTTCTTGTTTAGAAGCTGCTAAAGGACACAAATCTCCCAAGATACGGGAACAAAACAGTGTAGTAGCTAATCATGCTTCAAGAGAAAAGGATTGATCTTTTTTCACTCAGATATAATTTCACTGATTTTAATGAACTCACTTCACAGAATGCCACTGTGGGTGCTACAGCATACACAAGCTAGGTCATTCCTCCCAGCACTCGCCCAACGCTTCGGAGATAATGCCAGGCGTAAAATCAACACACCGCTGCTTGCCTCTCACCCAAAGGCAACTGGAGAAGAATCTCTCTCAGCAAGAATATCCAATTATTTCCATTTTTTTAAGCAAAATACTCCCTGATATCTAGCTAACCCAGCCCCAGTGCAGACCAGTGAAAGGGTCTGAAAGTCACCTCAGAGACTTCAACCTGGGTCACTGTACTCAGGGCCAGCTCCCCACAGTAGGTATCAAGAGTCAAGGTTTCCACCAATTATATCAGCACAGGCGTACTATAAAGTGCCCAAATCTCACTCAACCCTTTTCCTGTCCTTGCTTTCCCCTCATGCTCTTGCAGAGAACTTGGTGCTCTGACATAACTACTCCCCCTTCCAGTACAGCACTTCAGGAGGACTGGCCACTGTGGCTTGCAGCTGTACTTCACCATGAACCAACACAAAACAAATCCATTTGACAAGCTTTTAGTTAAATTATTTTTTATTGCCCAATTTCTGAAATCACCATGAAGGATTTCAGATTCCTGCAAGGGACTTCTTGGAGGGGCTGAGCTTCAGGAATCTCTGAGCTCCCTCTCTCTCCCTCTAAGAGCACAGGATTTCACACTAGAAACTCCAAAAACAGGCAACCAGAAAGACCAGTTGCTTTTCCAAATCTCTCCCAAATTAAAAAAAAAAAACAACAAACAACCCTTGTATAAATAACAGCATTTTAAAAACACTGTAGTGTCCCATTTCCCACCCCTCAATATGTAAAGCAGATAAACAATACACCAGCACAGAACCCAAATAAAGCAGATAATTTCTTTGGCAATATTACACAGGCTAATTGATTTTACTTTCTTTCTTCTCTCCCACATTCAGGGGTGAATGTTGCCATGAGGACTTTATTTACTCAGTGAATTAAGCCCTCCGAGTTATCCAAAAGCTTTCACACAAACTATCAAACTTCTGCAAACTTCCCATTAACAGAACTCTGATTAGCAACCAGTCCTTCCAACATACTCTGCCACCAAATAGAGCAACTTAAATTCTGCAATTCAGGTAAGAGAAATGCATAAATGCACAGACTTTTCCATTAAACAATAGAGCACAATATAGAAAAGAGAGGAGTAAAAGAACCCGGTCTGCATCCAGTGCTTACTCCCTGGTTCAATCAGCTTCCACCGTTCTGTTCCCCTTTCCCATCACCAACATCCAGCACTTCCTACAGAGCACCAAAAGGCTAAATCCATGCAGATATTGTAATAAATCGGCAACTCACTTGGAAAGGCTTGACAAGTTCTGCCTGCAGGATGATCTGCTGATCATGTCTGCAGCGTATGAATCAGTGCAAACTGCTGCCAGTTCCAGGGAGCAAATGGACAGATGATCAGGGCGTGGAATGTGATAATAAAAATGCCATTATCCTTTCAGGCATGCAAGACTCATTGGATGCTCTTTCCACCCCACAGGTTAACCATTTGGTCTGTCCCGTAGCTCCCGCAATGACAATCTCTATTTGCCTATTGTCAAGCTCATTATCTATTTTGTATCCTCCCCCCCTCCCTTCACCCCCCTCTGCTCTGTGATCATAAGATTTTTTTCTTTATTTTTCTTTTACTGTATTCTCTCTAATAGATCCTCTTTACTATATCTGGGCACTCAGTTACAGAAATTCCTGCAGATTTCTCAGCTGCTCAGCTTGACCGACAAATGCTTGCTTCCCATTCAGCTATCACAAGAAGTGCTTCTGTTTAGCAATCTCATCTGAGCACTGAGCAGCCTGAGCACTGCACAGAGGTGCCTTCACAAGTATTTGCTTGTAGGAAAGCCACATTCCAGCCTGCCAAGAGATGATGAGGGGAGAGGATGAAAATATAAAACAATGGTCAAGGAAACAGTCGTCCTTTTTGATCGTAAATCATTGCCTAAGCATTTTGTAGGCACTTGCATCCAGTCTAACTTGTGAAAGGTCAAGCTGAATCAGATAACTTGAGACTGCAGGGTGATTGCCAAACAGGAACAAATCATGGGAGGTGGAAGTATCTGCACGCTCAACTGCAGACAAGGTAGGACCATCTTGTGCTTAGCAAAGGGATTAAAAACAGGGCTGGAGCTAAATCCAACCTAACAGACTTTCTTCAATGTTCTTCCACCTAATCCACTGAATGAGACAGGAAATGCAAATGCAAACAAAGTGATTTATATGAAGGCACCATTAGCTACCATGATTTCACATGCTTGGCTCTCATACCCCTTTAAACCCACATATGTGAGTAAACTGAAAGAGTTTACTGTGCAGTCCCGCAGCCATTCCACCCCAGGCTCTGATCTTGTTAAACCTTATAAATTACAAGAGTGGGTGTGGATAGATTAGTACTCTGAAGGGAAATCTTTACTGCAAACTCACCCTTCTGTGGGAAAGTGTGTGTGGGTTCAGTAGGTGGCACTCTTACCTTGGAGTGAGCAGAGGCAATTCTCTCCACACAAAGCCATGGAGGATGCTGAATGCCCAAAGAGGCATCAACCTTGGCAGCCTTTTTTTTTTTTTTCCCCCCCCTCAAAGCTTGCAAGAAACTGCACTTTGCTTGGGGCACTGATACTCATTCACCTTCTGCTCAAATCCTGCAGGCAATAACTGTGGGCTTTTTTCTCCCCTTAACTTTGTGAAACAGTAACAACAGTTTTGGGCTTTACTATAGGTGATTCTCATGCACAAGCTCAGGGGTTTTTGCACACTCGGAAACAGCTCTGCAATACCTCAGGAAGTTGCTATTTCTTCACATACACCTTCTGCAGACTCAGCCCCTTGTTTTAAAGCACATGTAAAACCTCCATCTTTTAACATATAAAGTAGACTGAAATTCTGGTCTGGAGCATGGGAAGGCCAATAGCACTGATTGCAAAGGGAGAAAAACATGAATTCCATTTCTGTGACTGCAGAGAGATCTGCAAATGAGATGAGGGTGCAACAGACAGGCCATCTCTGTTTCTTTTACACTGACCTCAAAGGAAAGAAAGCATGTAAGGCAGCATGAATGTGTACAGTCCTTAAAAAATGCTGGTGAGAAGGGAGTCATATTTACTCTTCCTAGAAAAAAAATATTTCTATTACTGGGGAATTACAGAAGCAGGATTCTTCTCTCTGGAAGAGCATTAGTTAAACAGAGATCGTATTGCTGTTCTGCCAAAATATACATCTTAATCAGATGTAAGGGTTAATGTTTGTGAACCTGTAAACTGGGTTCCAAGGTAGCCCTACAGTTTTTTAATACAGGTTTGTATTTACTACTGTGTCACAGAAACTTTTTTTTTCCACTTGAGTGAGTTCTACGCTCTTTTCAATCCCTCCAAAACCAGATTACTGCAGTACTCAGAAACAAAGCTGTTTCCACACAGCATAGAAATAAAAGCAAACTGACTGTTCTCTAAAACATTACACTCCATGTCTTCAAAGAACTGTCGAGATTTTTCAAAAGGTTGCCCCTACTGTTATGCAGATTCTGTCTCTAGATGACAAATCCGACCTATTTGTTGGGTCATTAGGAACAGGGGAATCCTCTTGCACTTGTAAGAGACCCCAGAGCCATTTTAAAATGTGCCCCTTAGAACAGGGCAGTCAGAGGAACTAAAATTTCCTTTTCTTTGCTTTTCCAAATAATGTTTTGCGTCATAGAAGTCTGGAGAAATTCATTCTAAATGAGCAAATTATTCACACAGTCAGCCTATATTTTATTTCGTGCAATACTTCTAACAACAAATTTTATCTTCTTGCCCATATCTCTACAACACGACTATAACAGGCACCATTTGCCTACTGATGGGGCAATAAGCAATGCTGGCCACACAAATCTATCCTCAATACATGTGCCATCTTTGCCTGCAAATGAAAAACTTAAGATAAATAAGTGAGCAAAGCCCAGTCAGCATTGGTCTCTCTGTAGTGTTAATCTGAGAGGTATCCTTGTCAACAACTGCTTAAAGAACTCTGCAGGTTGGTGTCCCACATATCAATTCTTAATCTGGCAGCACTAGTGTTGATGTTTGGTTTGGTTTTTTTTCCATCCAGAAATCACTACAGCCCTGACTTGTCACACTTGCAAAACTGCAAGATCAAATGTGCCACCCTGGACACAGACACTGTGTACTGGCAACGAGCATACCACCTACTGGACCAGGGCTAACCCACATGAGCAGCATACTGCTGCACTGGTGAGTGCCCAGGAGGCTTCACCTTCATCTGTCCTTGGAGCTGTGCCCATCATTTAAGTCCACAAGGCCCATTCAGCTGAGGAACATCACTGTTTTAACAAAAGCTAAAGGGATGTTTTGTGATTCAGTTTGCAACACAAAAGAGGGCTCTGCCAAGGCTAACTTAATGTGCAATGCCAAGCACTCATATTCAGTTAGGTGCTGACCCATCAGCTCCGTAAGTACAGGACTGGTTTCCCTGAAACAGGTTGACATGGCCAAAATCTTGCTGTGCTTGCAACCCCTTTAAAAAAAAAGTGAGAGGAGGATCTGAGCAAGTTATATAACCTTGCACTTAACAATCCCTTTATTATTTTAAAGGCAAATATTTTCTGTTTACTTTCTTCAGTAACTTAACTGAGAGGGATACTGTCAGTACACAGTGGCCCTGTCAGTACACAGTGGCCCTGAGGTGAAGATCTTGCATATGGAGCAGAAAGAGGCAAATCACCTCCCCCTAGATCATTTCAAAAATTCACATGGGTATCTAAAACATGAAAAATTATGAAGGTAGGAGGTGCATGTCTCAACCTGCTTTCCTTGTATGTTCTGATTCTTCAGAGATTATTACTTGGCTCTAGGACATCAAAACCTCTAAGGAAGACACTAGAAAGAGAAAACATTAAGTAAACAGACACTAACTAAACTAGGTCACTTGACAGGTGTCATTCACAGCAATGAACTCAAGTCCTATGGCTTGTATAGAGCTCATTACAACAATGAAAAGAACTATAAGGCCTTTCCTAGCTTCTCAACATTAAAAACAGCAAAATGAGGAGGAGGGAGGAGACGTGAGAGCTTTCCAAAAGGAAATTATTACTGGAAGGTTCTGATGTCTACTGATATTAATAAGAATGTCCAGAGTTCATCCAGAGAGCCACTTAATATTTTGTTTGTTATTTTACCTTTAGTCATTCCTGCATGTGTAAGGCAGAATTCTGACTGAGCACAGGATAGACTGTGCATCCTTTTGCTCTTGGGATTACAGTGAATTTAGAACCTGGCAGAATAACACGCACCATCTAGACCATGCCTTTCAGTATGTAGCCTGTTTCTTTCCGTACCTGTTTGTCAACAGTAGATTTTCTGTGCTGATCACTGTTCCTGTCCTGTTACTCAAACAGTCATGTTTCTTTAGCTCTTTGCTTAATCCTTTTCCCAGCTGAGGTAGTTTTAAAATGGGCAGTCAAAAAGCTTACAGAAATTAATCTGATTTGTTTCAGAGACAGCAAATAGCTCACCTGCAATGCCTCTCCTCTGTGCCACTAGTCTGAAATAAGTAGGCAGACCTGTAGAAGTTTGCAAAGCTACTGGCATTTTGAAAGAGAAGCAGAACTCTGTTTTTTTTATGAAAATCCATTTTAATGACATTAACATCTGCTCCTTGTTTGAAAAAATATTTTTAACTGTTCCCTCCCTGGGAAAGCAAAAGATGCCACACTCCCTTTCATGTTCTCACGGAATAGATAAACCCTGTTGGTTTAAGGGCTGTTCTGAAATTCCCCAGTGCAGTTCACTGCAGGGAACTCACTGTATGCATCTCACAGGGCAAAAAGCATCTGCATTCACCTGCCTATGATATTTCTCTCTAGGACACTGACATGTGAGCAGGGACTTCACAGATGAACCACTTGGCATATTAAATCATATGCAGTAGGTAAAGTCTGTCAAGACATGCATAAGGTCTCGGAGTAAACATCTTGAGTACTCAAAAAAACAAGGCTATGTACTTCATTGCCAAATAATGTTGAAATCTCTCTTACTACGTTTTTGGGGTTTTTTTGCTTTTTTGGGGTTTTTTTTCCCAGTCCAGTTTTAAGTATCTCAAGCAATGGAGATTCTGACATTTCCCAGTGGTAAGTCTTCCACACTCTTACAGGACCCAGTACTAAGACTTCCTATGGCTATGATATCTATTTCTCCCCTTATTTTTTTACTGTAACCTGAGTTATATCTACCTGGATGCCTTTAAACAGCAGCAGTGCCGAAAGTTTTACAGTGTTCAGTAAAACCCATTGAGTAATACTTAACCCAGCCATGTAAGTGGTTTTATGTATTAAAATACATACTCAAATGGGAATATGTAGTTTGGGGGTTGGACATGTGGAAACTCATGGACTCACATGCAAACAGTTTGCATGCTCACAGACACACATTATCATGGAACTAACGCGTTAGCAGATGACAGTATTATTTGCATAGACAAGTTCTGCAGGATTTGGAATGTAACCCTGTACATCAGAATGCAAAAGCTTGAAGCCTGAAATTGTAAACACTTGCAGTAACATATTTCCAGATACTGAAGGCCTATAGAGAGCCCATGCAGCATTCAGTCCTATCTGATGCCTGCTTTCCTGGGACAGGTCAGTCTTGGACAGCACAAGCATGAGTTTGGTCCTCTGCAGGGAAGATAATTTAATTTTCTCTGGCTGCCCTCAGACCTCGAGGTGTTATTATCCTGCTTCTCACGTGGCAAAGCTACTGACTGCATTTATGGCTGTAGTGGTAAACAAAACAAACTCCAAGACAAGTGTTAAAATAATATTCCAAGGAGAACTTCCACTGTAAATTGAATCTAGATTTGAAAAACATATTTGCTGGTGTTTGCATTCTCTATCAATTACTTATAGGGCAATGCACAATCCAGAAATAGAGAAGCATAATATTTCAAGAGTGTGATAGACTATTTCCACCAAAGCGTAGCTTTTGCTTTAAGTTACATTTTCAGTGCTTTCAAATAAACCCTAAATTCAAATAAACAATGTCCTCCATATAACAGTCAGAATATAGCTACCTTCTGGTCATTTGAACAACTGAAATGGAGGAAACCATATGAGGGAAGCATTCAGAAAGGCTATCCTTACCTCTCCTCCCTATGCCCTGGCACTAGCAAGGGTCAGACTCTGGTCCCCTCCTGGTCCAAGCAGGAGCCCATTTCTCTCCAGCTGCCAGCATCAGCAGAGGGAAGGACCACCACCTTCCCATTCACTTCCGCACCCATTCTTTTGTGCTTTATGCATTTTAGGGACACGTGCCCATCCTCACAACAATAAAAAGAAATCTGTTATTTTGGCTGGCAAACTTTAAAAGTTGCTGTCTCTCATCTATACCTGAGCTGTAGCTTGCTTGGAGCAATAACTGCTATTAATAAATTTCAGCTTTAGTGCACAGGATACAGTCCAGAAACCTGTTAGTGGACATGTAGGACTTCTGCTTACAGCCATGTAGGATAATACTCGCAGAGCGCACAAAACAGAAAGCTGAGTAAGTTGCCAGCAATGTAGAAGCAAATTCTCTCTGCCCCAACTGTTTCTGGCAATAGTTAATTTCAACAACGCTTTCAACAACAGGTTTTAGATTAAATTTTTTGTGTTATTTTTAATAAATTAACAGGTACGCTCCAAACATTACTATTCACTTCAGACTTAGCCACAAAAAACAGAAAGAGCCACAATGTGGTAGGTATGATACGAACATAGAGGATAGATGAATCTCTAGCCAAAAGAGGCTATGCCTTGATTTTACTGCTTAGTGGGCATGGGTGGAAGCCTAAGCCAAAGCTCCTCAACAGACACCCCAGCAAACAACAGTAAACTCAAAGTGTGAAGCATGGAGTCTGTTCACCCTTGTGTGCCACCACATACCAGTGAGAGCATCCACTGTCTCGCTTCAGTCTGAAGCCGTGGTCCAAGTTCAGGCTTCAAGCTTGATCCCTCTCTGCTAGAAGAGTTGATATAAATCTGTGCACAGGCACACATGCACGCAGCCCTGGGAAGAGAAGAGCATTTCCTGCTGGGCCAATTTATGGAGATGTTCCTGCACCAAAAGCTCCTATCTTATGATAGTCCGAATTTTACTGATGAACAACATCCAAGCCCCTGTCAGCATCTTGACTGCACAAACAACCCAATAAACTCTGCTAGAAAAGTCCATCCAAATTCCACCAAAGGCAGCAGTGGTTCAACAGCTTATGACACGTGAACAGCTCAGTAGTATTCCAAATGCAAACCTTGACTAAGAATACTCATTTTTGGCCTTTTTGATCCCTGAGATTAACTTAAAAATATGAAACTGGAGCCTCAGACCAGGACCCTGCCTTGTACAGGTTAACAATCAGTTACACCCCTGTTTGACTGGAGTACTCATTTTTAGTATCTGGTAATAGCCCTTAGGTGTTTTGGAAGGGGCTTTATTTCGCTAGCAGCCCAGGGACTACCAGCTAACCAGATGCTCCCAGGAACTTTCAGAGAGCAATCAGTGTCAGTTTATTTAATAACTTTCAAAGTGAAACTAAAACCTTGTCTAAATCATGTCTCCTCTGATTTAATTAAAACATATCACACATACTGCAGTGCTCTGTTAATCATTAAAAGTTAATTCAAGACAGAAGATGAGTCCTTTCTTTCCTTCAAAAGCCTCTAGCCAGTGAAAAACTTAAAACAACATTGCAAAAAAAGACCAGTACAGGATGATTTTTGTTAGAATGGTCAATATGTCGGTATGTTTTCCCTCCTCTTCCGTATTTCTGATTCATATAGGAATGCATGTCAAAAGAGAGAGGTGTGGTTGTATTGTTTGTTTTGTTTGTTTGTTTTGCTGGGTGGTTTTTTTTTGTTTTTTTTTTTTTCTTACTTGGCAAAATACCTTTCCCAAATTTTATAAATATTGCCTGGTAATTGCGTCAATATGACTGTCATTTGGTTTGACAGGAATCAGACTGCTAAACCCACACAAAAATGCTTTGGAAATTAGGGGTTAGTTATACGTTCAATTTCATTCAAATCCACTTTAACAAAATGGCAAGGAATGGATCTGAACTGTCCTCTCTATACCTTCACTTCTGTGGTTCACAACAGAGGTTTCTTCAGCACGCTAATTGCTGTCCTAACTTTCAGACTCACTCACAACTCCCACTGTCTAATAAACCTCCTTAGCACTCCTGTCCCAAGCCATTTTGATTTTCCAAGATGACCCAGCAACCCAGGAAATCTATTTGCCCTGTGTAATAAGACTTTCCAGCTTTTTCCAGGGAGAAACCCAATAGGAAATTAAAAAGCATTAGAAGCCTAACACTGTGGACTAGTCAAGAAACAGGGTATGTCCAACATCTATTTTTCCAATAGTTCACTTTTGAAGGAGAACCAAAAATAAACCCAAAAAACCCAACGCAAAATCTAAACACAAAATCTTCCAGTCTCATTGGTACAGTTGTTATTTAATGGGATTTCCCTCTTGAAAGCAACAAAGGGTCAAGACTGAACACTTCCACAAGGCCTGTCATATCAGATCAGGACAGCACACCATCAAGGCTGGATTCTTGCCTCCAGCCACAACTCATGCCTAATGTTCTAGAGAAAAGCAATAGGAAAAGAAAAAAAAAGCAACCCATGCTTACACCTGGTCCATTGAGCAAAGCTCTCCCTGCATAGCAAAATTCCTCTCTGCCCCCTGCAGGCAGGCAGCTGGGGCTCTGCCACATAGAGGCACTGCTGTCTGCACTGCAGGGTCTTTAAAAAAGAAAAAAAAAAGTAATTTATTGCAGGGTAATACACATAAAAGGGTATAGAGGAGTTAAAATGAAAGCACCGTAAATGTTCAATATTCACATCACAGCACGCTCATCAGGACATAATGATCTGGTGACTTACATTACTCCAGTGTAATAAAAAACCCCAACTATATTTTTTCTTTGTTATTTTTCTGCATATCCAAGTGTTAGTATCAATTTCTGCACTGAAGTACCTGAAATCTATTGTAATTTAGTAAGAATGGCATATGAACAACTCTTTAAGGCACCACATATCTACTTACTAGCTTCTCCTGGAAAATGGCTCTCAGCTCCCACTTTACACTACCAGGATAAGCCGGGTTTGAGAAAACTTCCAAGACCATGATTTCTTCCCATCTACACTGTACACCCTCAAACCCACATTAAGGAGCTTGACCAGTCTGCAAAAGGAGGGTCCAATGTGCTTGAGGCTCCAGACCTCATCCATACTACCCAGATGCCATGGGTGGAGACAAGGGCAAGCACCATTACAAATGTCCACCCCAGCTCAGTGCCTCCTGAGTGCAGCACAGCATATCCAGTAGCAGGCATAATGGACAGGAAGCCTTGGACCACAGGCCTAAATGCTCTATCATCTGAACCATTAACCAGACAGGTAACAGCATGTGAGGAAAGACTCTCAGCTATGATGTTCAGATCACACTTGAGCCACCAGGACCTATGCACAGGCTTGGGTTCCCCTGTCAGCACAAAGCCACAAGCCACCCAGGAGGCAGACCCATGGGAAGGAAGGAGAGGGGAAGCTGCAACCCCTTACACTGTACATGGGTTGTTTTGTTATCTTTCTAGGTCTGTTTTGGTTTTCATTTTTAAACATCATATGCATTAAGGTATCCATGAAAAAATGCACTTGTAAACAAACATCTGCAAAGTGCTCTCCATTTGAAGACAGAGTCTTAACTTTCCACCATTGTTCATGGACTTAGGAAAGCATCCTCATCAGCCCAGCAACCAGTGACTGAGTGGCACCATATGGGTGATTAGTGAAGTCCCCAAGCTGAAAGACTGCAACCAGGCATGCCTCCCTCTCACAGCAGTCATGTCCTTCCTTCAAAACCTACCCATCATCACAACATCCTGAAGATTTTTTAACACTGATTAGAGAGGCGGGTCATTTGATAAGGGCAACCTCAGAGACACCCATGTTGCATGCGTTCCCCACCTCTACTTTTCTGTGGGCATAACACAGGAGTTTGCATGAGGACTTCAACTGTGTGTCGAAGTGAGCATCCAAACAGTTTGTCAGCCAGCTGGGTAACTGAGTGAGTAAAGCTTCACAGATCTGATAGTAGGAAAAAAAATGTAAGTGTTCACCTGTGTTTAGGGGAAACTGACAAATGCAGAGTTATTTCCTTCCCACAATAATTAAAACCCAATTACTGGACCACTCTCACAAAGATCAGAGTCCCTGTATAATTCTCCTGGATCTCCCATGTCGCTGCACAGCGTTCTTTGGAACTTCATTTGGGTACAAATATATACCTTTCCCAAAGTTGCACTAGCCAGTAAAGTGGGGTTTTTTGCATGCTACAAGATGGTGAAGAAAAGGCCTGAACCTCAGCTAGTCTTCTACTAGGCAAAGAACAGTAAAATCCCCTTTGCCATCACTGAACATAAAAGAAGCCCTCATCAGCTCTCACTGCGCTGGGATATTCTGACATTCTTTGCAAGCTGCCACTAACCAACAGTCTCCTTTTTCCATTCAACTCCTTATACTACGATGGAAAAAGTGTCAGTAAGTGGCTTAATAGAAATAGAAGGTTTTCCCCAAAAAAGACCTGACAGACTTGTTTTCAAGGAGATTTAAGTACTGTAGCTATCAAGAGTCACTGGCTGTCCAACTTGCACAGAGAAATATCAACTACTGGATACAAAGAATAATCATTTTCCTTTTCAAATAGCCAATGTCCCCTCCAGATATGCCAAAGGCTGCAGCCCAAGCTCTAGAGCCATGGCTGTAGCTTCCTAAGGAGGTTTTGTGCCCTGAGACCAGGCTTCAGAGTATCATGTTTTATGAATAAACTTCATGGGATGGGAATGCTTCCAGGAACTCCTCCAGAGGCTCTTATAGGCTTTTGAGGTTCTGGAGATATTAATGCATATGCATTATTACAACTTTCCTCCTAAAATAATACATTATAACAGGAACTTACCCTTCCCATCTAATCAACTTACACTCGCAAAGTGGGCATTTTCTATCATTCCAAAGCACAAGCAACTGGAGACAAACCTTTGCTTAGAGAACAATCTTAGAGAGCTTCTAAACATCTTTTCAAGGTTTTTATAGTAATAATTAGGAACATCTCACTAAAATGGCCACTTGAAATTTTAATTCACTAAAACTCTTCAAAAATATTAAAATCATGTTTCCATAAACAATTTTTTAAAGTATGAAAGAGAGAAATCAGAAGGATTTGCAGAAACTTGACAGGGTTTCAAACACTTCTAATACTTGAGAAAAAAGGTTTGCACTTTTATCATCAGCATTCATTCATATACACTGACACTGCTGTGAAATTCTAAGCTTAAAACCAAGCAAGGACTTTAGCATTCGGCCCTGTAGAAAGCAGAAAAATCTCATCAGCTCCAAATGCCAAGATAGAGCCTAAAAGCAGAATGGAAGCATTACACTGAATTCGTCACAGTCTGCCAACAAGTAAGCTAACTGTTGATGAGATGTTCTGTGATAAAGCTTCGCTCTTATTTAATTTTGGAGCTATTAAAAAGACCATTTCAGATTCTGATAAGCCAGATGCTATCTCAGTGAGGGCTTTTAAAGCCTCCAAAGAGATCTGAAATCAATCAGGGATCTTTGGACTTTCCCAGTCTATTTAGAAAGGGGAAAGAGAGCCAAGATGCATACTTCTGATATGCTCATTAAAACCACCAAGGACACTGATACTTGTGCAAAGAACACTACATAATCAAAGCCAAATAGAACTTGGGTGGGTGCTTAACTGGTTCACATCCAGCATTGACAACAATGGGATTCCAAATAGACCAGCAGGCTCTTTCCTCATGGCCAGGTTGAGCAGACTGTCCAGATGAGGTACTGGTCCCAAGGGGATGCTGCCCACAGGACAGCCTGCTCCCTTCCGTTTTGCCCACGTCTCAGCTCCTTGCATGTGAGGACATGTGGAACATGGCAGCAATGTGTGCAGCCTGTGAGGAAGGAAAACAACACCCTGACCCCACACTGTGGGAGCTTGGGTATTTATGCAACTAAGGCAGATGGGAAATACACAGCTGGGAGAAACACTCCTAGTCCTGTGGGCTTTGCCCTGTGCTGTGGCTCCATGGGCCTTGAGCAAGCCCAATGGGGGTGCCTCATAGAATCATTTCAGCTGTAAAAGACCTTTCGCATCATCCAGTCCAACCATTAACCTAATACTGTCAATCCCACCACTAAACCATGTCCCTAAGCACCTCATCCACTTGTCTTTTAAATACCTCCAGGGATGGTGACTCTACCACTTTCTTGGGCAGCCTGTTGCAAGGCTTTACAACCCTTTCAGTGAAGACATTAGTGCCACCATCTGACAGGGGGGAAGGGACCAACAGCAGGTCCTGACTCTCCAAACACCGCGAACAAAGACTCCTTCTGCATCACTTGATGAGATTTAAATGGACATCTGTAACACTTGGGATTTTATACAAAAACAGCTGGTCTAGACCAGTTCTGAACCCAAAGAATTGTAGATAGCAGATATTTGGGGAGTGTAAGAAAGTGTACAGAAAAGAAACAAGCTTACTGTGATCCTTCACTGGTATTTTATTCCTATCAGTATTATTTAAACATGCTTTCTTCTTAAATGCAATTCCTTTCCAAAACCTAACATCATACACACCCTTCTACTTGAATGCCAAATACTTTTTTTAAAAGCTTATTTCTCAAAAAACAAAACCTAGACAACATACACCTCAAATAACCCCATCAAATTAGGGGATGTTTTCTTTGTCCATTCTTCCAGAGGAAGAAAAATATGAATAATAATAACCCTAGACAGAAGAATATTTTTATATTTACATTTTTATAATTCACAAAATCAAAACAGGGACACTTTTGAAAACATTATAACTTTTTTTTTTGGTGGTGGTACTTGTTTTGTTTTTTTTTTTTCTCTACAATCTTCACAGAAAAAAAAAAACCAAAACAACTTTCATTTATGATAAGACACAACATGCAACATTTCAGGAGATACAAAATTCTTTGGAGAAAGTCAAGGAAATGGATTTAACTGGGAAGATAAACCTGATCCTTAACTGTGACCTGGCTACTCCTGATGCACATGATAAGGCTTAAGAGATTAAATGTGGTTCTGAGAGGAGCACTATGCATTTTTGTTTTTTAGAAACTCTACCTTTAATTGAAATAAGAGATAAAGAAAATGATCCTTTGATGAACGGGGTCTGGCTTTAGGCATTTTCTTATCAAGATGGCCACTTTCAGAACCCACCCACCAACATACCAGAAACCACAGTTGGCAAATGCTATGAGGAAAGGCATTTCCTGCATTCTGACTTTCTAGCTGAGGGCCAGATGCTTCACGATCCTTCCTTAAAAGCACAGTTAAAAAAGTGGGCGTTTAGAGCCCTGCCTGATCTTGCAAGGTCTATGTAAAGACCAGGTGGCATCCCAGCCAATATGCTCAGCATCAAACACACAGTGGTCTCTCTCCATATTCTCAGGAGTTCCCTGCCCCAATGAAGAGAAGGCTAAAGGACTACTTTTTCTATCCCATCACCTTACAAACCACAGCTTATAACCTAATCCTGCTAAATTAAGCAGTAGTTACTGTGGTCTCCATCTGGGTGATGTGCCAAAATATCACAATGAAAGAAAGAGCAAACATTATGTAAAAAAGTAAACAGCAGCTGAAGGGCCTGGAGAGAGCATCGTGGTTTACTTCAACCTACAGCACATTCTACCTACACCACTTCCAACAAGTCACTTCCAGCTTTCTCTCCTATTATTTTTAATATATAATAGGGTAATTGCTTATGTGAAATTCTCCAAAAACACTTACCTCACTTAGAAGTGAAACACTGTTTCAAAAGTAGGAGTCAGAACCTTATAAAATGTTTTTCTGTCCAGAAATTTCTACATGGAAAAATTTTGAAAGCTATAAAAAGGTATTCAGTCCCTGTCCAACAAAACAACCAAAACAAACACAGGCTAGTAATTCTGAGCCTATTAATACTGAGTAAAGAAGGGCAGCCTTCATCCAGAGGCACAGCGCACTGAGCTCAAGTGTAATTTGCATGTGAAACTATCAGACAGATCAGAAATAATTGTACAGTGTGGCTGGCGAGAGATAGACCAAGCTCTTTTTATGTACACATACATGATCCAGGCTTATAACAGTTGCCCCTGCATATACAATCCACATTGTTTTGTGTCGATCTGGTGTATGTCATTGTACATGCCTGTCTACAAAAATCAAGTACAGAGTGAGGGAGAAAAACCTGTTATGGGAAGACTATACCTTCAACACACCAAAATCAGATTGCCAGAACATTCTTTATTCTGCAGTCTTGGCCCTGTGCCTTACAGTCCTTTGCCACTTGATGAACTCAGAGGTATGCAACATGATGGATTGAAAGAATCAGTAGTAACAGAAAGTCACAGCTGCAGACACAGCTCCTCTATCCACTGTCTTTCTGTAGCAAGCGTCCTTTAGTGCAGTTCTTTCACAGAAGTTACCTTAAAGCAACAGTGGGTTCTTTTGTATAGGCTTTAAGAAAACACTGGGTTCAGAAAATAATGGACTCTATACAAAGGCAGACAGAGATCTTGAAACCAAATGGGAAAGTCTACAAAATTCTTTAACAATATAATTAAACTTGTCATAAGAAAAGCAGGAGCTCTGCATGGAAAGAAAAATTATTAGTTCCTCTCTTTTGGATGCATCTAAACTCCAAGGCCTTGGCTGTATATGGTCACAGCCAAGCAGGGGACTCTAAGCAAACAGCCTGCAACAAAGAAGTCTTTTAATCATTACTTATTTAAGTGTCCTCAGCTGTGGGAATTGTGCCACTGAAGCAGGATTAAAGGAGATGGGACCAAGATCTAAAGAATAAGCATAATCTTTGCTACCTTAAGTCACTTCATCTATTTTCTTGTAAGAGGCTTAGACATGTTATATAAATTCAGAAAATTACCATTATTTAAAATGAAGTTAAAGATTTCCTTCTTCTATATTCTGTTTTACCTTTCTTCAGTTGTGAACAGCTTACAAATACAGGTTGGTAGAGAGAGACTGCTTGAGGAAATCAAAACAATTTGCCAGCTATCCCCTTCCATGCGGTGTGGCTCCTCCCTAAAAGGTAGGCTGGATAATGACATTTCCAATGCCCACAAAGCCAAAATAATCAGTCAGATGCCATGCCTTATTTCTACATGTGGCACTATTGTGTCTAACAGCTCCCTTCAAGAACAGCATGCTTAGTGCAGGTAAAAAGAAAACAACTGAAACATCTCACAGCTTAGCACACAATATTTGTTCAGACTATTTACCAGCAGAACACACTCATGACACTAAAATGTTAGGATACTTACACACACACTTATTTTGTCCCAGTCAGTCCCAGAGCTCGTGTTTAGAGTCTGCTACCCACTACTAGACTAAGATCTAAGAATAACAACTGGGTTTCTCCGTTTCTTTGCATTCACGGCAGGAAAAGCAATACTGTCAACAGCAGCAAAAGAAAGCAGAGGGACAGCCTCATCACCCACAAACATGAGCATCAGCTCAAATACCGCCACCAGTGGTATTGCTGAGAGAAGGCCCAGGTGGACCAAGCTCTTCTACTTTGGATCACAGATTTTATCACCTTCCCAACAGTTTGCCTGAAGGACCACACAAAGGATTTTATTAATCCTGTAACTTCCCTTTATTCCATGAAGTGCAGCAATTTCTCTCAGTCTATTTTAAAATGGTGTTATTGATGAAGAATACCAGTGGAGAAAGGTACTCCAGTTTGGTTTGTATTCCATACCCAATGGTGTCAAATCACCTTACAATAAACATGTGATTCAGCTCTAATCTATGGGTCTGTTTTAGCTCCAATTTAGACCAACTGTGCTCCTCTAACTATATATTCAGGCAACCAGACGCAGTCCGTGTGCCTAGCGCATGGGATTGCTACCTCCAAATGGTATTCTTCAAAACAAACATCACATGGTGTCTTTATAGCCCCTGAAGCTGGATAACAACTGTACCAAGAGTAAATATTCTGAGAAGTGTACCCAAACCTAGGATCTCAAATAGCTGGTTGTGTTCATTCACTTTCTTCTCTGCAGCAGAAAGTGAAAATCATACAATGAGAGAATGGTTTGGGTTGGAAGGGACCTTAAAAGGTCATCCAGTTCCAACCCCCCTGCCATGGGCAAGGAGACATTGCACTAGACCAGGCTGCTCAAAGCTCCATCCAACTTGGCCTTGAATACATCCAGTGATGGAACATCCACAACTTCCTGGAGCAGCCTGCTCCAGTCATCCTTCCTCTTGCTGCTTGGACTACTTTTTTGTCTAAAATACTAGCCAAACAGAACAGGTTATGATGGACAGGCAGGAATTATTTCACCCTTGTTTTTTGCCCACATTTGCCCTGTACTAATCTTGGCTCCTGCAATACTATAGGTTGAAAAAAAAAGACAACAAAAAAATGGGAAGCAAGAGTTAAAGATTCTTTAAACACTAGCAAAACATTTAGATTCAGGCTCTTGATCATGCCCTTTAAAGTCATTATTTCAAAAAATGTTTATGCAGCAGAGGCATTTCTCCTCCACATAAAAATTGTTGAAAAACAGGAAAAGGAAATAAATGCTTCCTTCAAAATGAACCACTGTTGGCAGTCTTGGGCCTGCTACTGTGATACACTCCTGTGCTTTTACCTTTGCCCATATTTACAAGATCCTGCACTTAATTTTGAGGTTAAACTACCTCTTAAGTTTTGAAAGGAGGATAAAACCAAGCACTTTTACTGACATAAAACACATTTTTTAAAAAAATTTTAAATTACTGTTAAATTACATGGAATAGACCCTTCAGATCATCAAGATGATCTACAATGAAATGTTGCAACCAAGGCTGTATTTTCAGTACTTAACCCAGAATTTTAAGAAATTTGCAATGCCTCACCACTGCACTACTATGACATAGTCAGGCATCCTTTCAGCACAGACCAGTGTGCAAAATTTCTTTTTTTTTTTTGGCAGCATTTCTATTTTCTAGCAACTTCCATCCACCTCATAGTATGCTGTCACCTTGCTGCGTTATGGGGAAGAAGGCTTCCCACACCTTACACCTCCTCTAGCATATCTATGCAGTGCCACAAATCATATGGACTCCATACTGCGGTCAGTGGATTAAAATTGTGCCTGTTTTGAATAAAACAGGCCAAACAGACTAAAACTTAACTCCAGCCTTGTGCAGATTTCCTTCAGAAATACAAGGGGATACTTCAAAACCATTCAGGCTCCAACACAGCAAACCTCTCCAAAACTTTCTTAAATCCTACTGACAGCAATGAGCGTGTATATGTCCAAGTGTTGTAGCCCACATAGATGGATTTGAAACCACCACATAAATTCTGAAGGCATGCTTACCCAGGGAGAATGTGGCAATGATACGGACATTTCACGACATAGTGCAATCCAAAAATACACACATCTACTTCTGCTAGTACAGTGCTGGTAGTTTTACAAAAGGCTCAGTCTAACGGGAGCAGTGGAAGACTTCTAGCAGGCTTCTAGACTGTGCTGAAGGAAGCACTGCCATGTTGGCACTGGGAACACAATGGATTGCAGAGATAGCCACAAAAGCTATCCCAGCGTATCCCAAAGAGGTAACACTAACCAAGTAAAAGACTTCTCCTTCCCCATAGGGACTGAGCACAGAAGAATATCTGCAGCACAAAATCTTACCCCAAAAGTGTTGTATCAACCATTACAAACCCAAATTGTTCTTGAAGACTCTAAACAAAAGGTTTGATCAAGCAGTAGCTGTATTTTGTGAGCTTCTATGTGTCTGTGGGTCAACTTTAGCAAGGAGCTATGTGAGACTGTCCTTGACAAAGATCAAGCACAGCAGTTGACGGTGTTCCCAGGCAATCACGTCCTGTGTTTACTTCATGGAGGGGAGCCCATAAGCAGCAAATATATGGACATGGCTCTTTGTTTACAATGTACTTTTCAATACTGAGAACTTAGTTATATTTTCATGTCCAGAGGACCATGTCTCACTTGACTAGAAGGTCCCTTTAGCAACAGGTTCTTCTTTCAGTGAAGCTGCACCAAATCTGTGGTCCTAACATTCTATAAAAATAGTCATGTATGGTTTCACAGTTCTCAAGGGCAAAATACATTCCCAGCTATCCTGGAGAGAGGACAAAGGATATCAGATATAGAAAAATATGAATGAAGAAAAAGCCATAAGTTTTACAGGTGGTCAGCCTTCCTCTTGATCACCATTCCTTCACCCACAGTGAAGACACCAAATGCATATTCAAGCTTGTCCTCTGACTTGAATAATTCCTGGGAGGATGACTGTGAACTAGAGATAGAGGACTGTGGTGATGAGAAGAAACTGGAGAAGAAATAGAGGGAACATAAAGAAGGGAAGCACAAAACATCTCAGAGAAGACCTTGTATCCCTATAGATATGCTATTTTTTTTTTTATTTCATTCCACTTTGGATTCAAAACCCCTTAAGAATATGTGAAGAACAGCAATTGCAAAGAAATTCTGCAGTTACAACATTGTCCCTTATGCTCTGAGAGAACAGCCGAAATGCCTTTTGTTGCTATCTCACGACTAAAAAATTTAAGATACGAAACAGTTCAATGCAACAGGCCTAAAAATGGCGTCATCTTTCACAGATCAAGTCTCATGAATTATATCTGTAGTAGCAAAACCCTGCAAAAAATCCTGCTGGGGCATTTTCATTTCCATGAGCACAATCCTACTAAGTAAGATGGATTCTGTTATGATTACAGTGACCTTGAATATTACGTAACTGCAGTCTGGGAGAGATTTTATTGTTGAAAAGAACTTCATGTAAAAAAAAAAGCTACTAATTTTCATGACAGATGGGGGAAATTTGATCCAGTCACATTCTAGACAACAGAGAAAGGAGAAAAATGCTAAGACTGAATAAAGCCACAATTTCATCAGATAAGAAAAGCAAGGTAACTGCGAAAGAAATTGTTTGACTAAATCCCATAAAATAAGAATGTGAGAAACATGGTCGTCTCCAGACAAGTTTTAGTGGACACATTACACCTGGCACCCTTGCAAGCTAACTCAGCAAAGCCGCCTCTCAGTCAAGGCTATGGCACATGCAGAAAACTTCCATTCATGACCCATCCTGCCATCTTTGGTTTGAGAGTCTGCGATCCATCACCTTTCTTCTTGCTGACCTCCAGTGGTTTCTGGCCTCTCTGCTGGAATAGTGTGACCAGTACTGACCCTGGCATGAAAGAGAATCCCGCATCCAGCTGTTTAATGCTTCCCCCCCGTTTTGAATGCCCAGGGCAGGCATCCCCCCCAGGGTAGTTGTGCTTACTACATACTCATCATTCTACTTCCCAGGGCTCTTCCCCATATGGATCACTGATGGTTTTCAACAAATATCTTCCAAGAGTACCAAAATCAGCCTCAGGCAGATCAGCTGCTTCTGAGCAGAACACCCCAGCCTGTCTACTTGATATATATGACAGTTTCTCTTGCAAGGTGTATCTAATCAGCCTCTCTCCAGTCACCAAGCAGCATGCATGTTTCCCTAACACATAATATTGAAGGTCAAATTTTCTGCTTAATAGTAATGTTTAATAACGTGTGATCTTCAGGTAAACAACATTACAGTTGGTAAATTAACCCTTGATCTTTGCAAACATTACATTGCTCGCTCAGCAGGTCAAATCAAGATGCAGTCTGCACCAAGAATGGTTTGGATAAGCTTTCCCGTTCTCCCAATTTCTTCTCTCTTATCATTAGCACAGCGAGTGGGCTGCATGGCCACCAGCCCTAACCTCGGACAGAGCAGTGTTTTAAAATTGCAGGGTATGTGTGCACATGTATCTACATATTTACATGTCAAGCACAAATATAATAGCCAAATTAACAGTCAAAAACACATCAACAAATCCCATTAAGTCTACAGCGCTGCTTTACAAACAGGATGGTGGGTTATGGGCCACAAATCCTATTTTTATCAACTCTGCGGGGAAAGCAAGGCAGGAAACACCCATCCTTCACCTCTGAAAACACCATCCCATCTCACAGGAGCTAAATGGATGCTCTGGGGCTGCTGACAGCAGCAGGGAGCTTGGGTGACCTTTGTAAGAATGCACGCAGATAGGTTTCTGTGGAGCCCCATTAGAGATCAACAGAGATTTCAAAGACAACCTCACAAGGTATTGAAATACCTTTTAAAGTCTGAGTCTTCAGACAGGACCTACCTCACCTAATTTTAGCTGGCAAATGATTAGCTAAAAGTTCATACCGATGATCTAGGCTTCCCCTGTTTAGAAAATACTTAATTCCCAGTAACTGTGAGGCTTTGCAAATGTCAGTCTCTTTTGAGATTAAAAATAATATTTAGAAAAAAAAAAAAAAGGCCTGACCAGATTGCACAACTATTCAGGGGATACTATGAACTTCTCTCAAAGGCTGCCCTTTAAATTGTGCTGCCTTATAACTGCTTTGCATCCAGCCCACAGTATCTACAGCACTTTCTCTCAAGTTAACACAATATTGTAGACTGCAATTATTCACTGACTTGTGAGGACAGGTTTTGCTGGGGACCATATTTTTAAGTTACACGTATGGTTCAGCATAATTTTTTTGGTTGGTTGGTTTTGGGGTTTTGCTTTGCTTTGGTTTGGTTTGTTTTGGAGGTTTTGGGGTTTTTTTGGTCCAGCATTAATTTCAGTATTGGTACAAGTAACAACTCTCACAAACTTTCCAAAAAAAGTAGAATACTTTCTTTGGGAGTATAAAATAGATTGGCCACTGTTGTTCTAACAAGCACATTAGTTCCATGTGCAAGAGAAATAAAGTGCTCATTCATTACCCAGTTTTCAGTGACAGCCTAGTGAGATATCCCATGTACATTCTGATAGCCCCATGAAATGAACAAAATTCTCACACAGATGTAAAATGCCAAAGTTAGCATTTTCCTCAGGAAAAAAAAACAACAAAACACTCAAGTCTGTCTCTGGAACAGATAGGCTGTAACCTTGAACCTTAAATGAAACGAGAGGGAGAAAGAAAGCACGAGGCTCACATCATAAGAGGGAGTGGGGAAAATCTAATGGCACTGGGAATGGAAAATGTGGGCATTAAAAGAATTTCCTATTCTAAACAATGTACAAAGTTAAAAATACCTTCTCCTGAGATTATCCTCAGCATAAATACTCACAACAGCTATTTATAGCTGTCTGTTAGACTGTGACAAAGATTTTTATTCCAACAAAGGAGCTGTATATGAATGCAGGACCTAGTTAAAGAACTATTAAAATGGAAAATAAACCACTCTTGCGTCAGCGAGCCATATTGGTACCTGTTTCCAATGCAGTCCAAACACGGCTTTCCTGGATGCTGAAAACTGAGCATTAAGTACTAAAAAAAAGAGAAGAAAAAAAAACAAAAACAAACCATGCTTGGTACATTTATCACAAGCCAAATACCCATGTCATAAAGGCCGACACCTCAGCACCTGCAAGGCAAGGAGCTGAACTGAAGAGCGTGAAATTGCTCCACATCTCCATGGGTGCCTGGAGGCCTTCCACAGAGGCAGCCCAGAGCTGCAATTGCCTGGGGGAACCCAGGGAGGGACCATGCCAGAGCCCCCACACAAGCCAGACACCACAGGTACAATCACTAGGAAACCACCCAGGACCGTCAAGTGGAATGGCTTTCCAGCAACTTGTCTCATGAGAGGTGCCTTAAAAATGTATTCTTTTTCCTAGTCTGTTCTTCCATTTTTAAATCTTTTCACTAGCGTTGGTCTTTGTGGGTGGGGGCTGAGAAATACATAGTACCTGTTTAATTTTTTTTAATTTTTAAGCTAAAGCACCACAGGTCTTCAGAAAGCTGAAAACACTCATGTAAAAGAGTCCCCAGTCCTGGGAATCCTGAGTATTTTTAACAATCAAAACATAATGGGAACAGAGAGGAAGGGAAGGATAGGGATCACCTGCTTTGCTCAAAAGAAAGAGAGGCCTGATCATTCCCAGTACTTGCCAACATATATTTTTACTTGTTTGGTCACCTTCAACTTTGAAGCAGGAAAAAAACCCCAAAGAACAAACCAAATGTAATTTGTTTGTGAATATACTTTTGAGATCCATGGGAGTCTTTGCTGATACCTCATGACATCGGATTGCAGGTATTGTTAGTATGGTTTTTTAGGGCACAGTACACCTATGGAGGAAGGGCTTGACCCCCCACCCGCTGTACATGATAAAGTGCACTTGTCCTATTAGATGGGTCTAACAGGTTGACCAATGGCTCATTAACTACCCCCCAGGAACTATATCCTTTCTTTTTACATTCTGGTCTCAGGTAAGTAGTTGCGTTTTGGGGTGCAAAGGTAGGTGAAAGTCATCCTGCACTGTCCTTTTTCAGATCTCCCGGTAAAGTTTGTTTTTCAGTGCAGTCCCTGTGCCTGGGACATATTTGCTAATGACTCCACAGTTAATTAGTTAAGTTGTGACCACAGTTTGTGTTATCTGTCAATAAGCTGTGCACACCCTGTCGTAATTAAGACTAAGAATTTTGGAGCAGAGGCCTTTCTCTTCACTGCATATGTGCATGGGACTCTAATCGTAAAGTTCAACTAATGCATAGCTTTCAGCTCAGCTTTCTTTTGGCTCCTTCAATTCAACTTAAGATTTGAATTAAGAAGACTTTTAAAAGTAATAATTGGGACCAAGTTGCAGTTCAAGAAAAGAATAAAAGCTTAAACAAGTTTTGAGCTCATGTTAATTTAAATCTTTGGTGCTAGTTTCCAATCTGTGACTCCAGATAGTACTGAAACACTGGTTTGAAGAGCATCTAGCAGCAAGAGAGGAGTTGCTATGCACAATTTCGCTAATGCAGAAGAGAGAAGCCAAGCAGCAAAGCGATTCACGTTGCAGCACCACGTGTTTTGCAGTGATAACATCGACCCCTCTGTCTTCCACCAGAAAAAGAGCATTTTGCCCTGCTCCCCAATCCTCTCAGGACACAGGATTCACAGCTCAGTACTAGAATGCAAGGCCTCTACTCTTATTTCTTAATGGAACAATTTACCACTTCAGAGAGTGTTCTCCATCTGGAGAAAACCAGAGCTGTTCATTGTCACCTTGCAGGAAATGTAGAACTTTCTCTTCTCCCCAATTTCATTTGTAAAAAAGGATAAACTTTCCCAGTTCTCATCACTCTTTTCTAGCTCCCTGTCACCAAAAGCCTCTACTAATAGAGGCTTTCATAAAAAACAAGCATACAAGCATTTCAGCCATTTTTTGCAAGGATTAAATCAGTAAGAATTTTGCCCACTGAAGGAATAACAAACAGGAACCTTTGTCTGCCTGAATGATAAAACTCTCTTCACTTGCGTGCAACACTCCTTGGAAGCAGAGGAAAGTTAGCGCAACAAAATAAGGCATTTTGAGACATGGAATTTTAATGGCAATTTAATCTATTGCACACAGTTTAGCGACGTAATGAGGAGCCTATAAACCACACAAGTGCTACAGACTGACATCCATATTTCAGTCATAGTATATGGTTTTAGACACAGTAACAACCATAGCTGAATAGTACAGTACATTCTGTTCTACCAATGGCAACTCCACAGCATCATCTACATCTGACTCTCATTCTTTCTGGTATCCAGTATTATGGCTTTTGGAACACGATAATAAATATTATCCCCCCCCCTCCCCAATTCCGTGGTCAGAAGCTCACTACTCCTCACATATTTAATTGATAAATAATGAGGAGTGGGGCTAGGGAGGAGAAAGTCTAGCAAATGGAGTTTAGTTACATAATCGACTTTTTTTTTTTTCCACCAGAAAAAGTCTTATTTTATTATTTGTTCACAATGTTCACTAAATGTACAGGCTCAACTGCCACATTCCCTTCCTCTGCGCAAACAAGGTTACAGGCAGTTCTGTGTCTTTTGAGACTCATATCGCTCTTTATTCAAAGATGAAATTGCATTTGCCCTAGTTTATGAGTTGTCCAAAATACAGTTTGCAAGCAAACTGCAGAACAGGCTGTCCTGTAAGACAGCTCACAGCTGTTCTCTGCTTTAGAGAGATGATGTGGTCCTGTGGCCGAGACACAGCTTCTATTCCCAGGTCTGCCCCTAAGTGATTAAAGATGGAGCTTGAAGTAAAATGTGTTGTGACAGCCTAAACCCTTGATGACAAAGGCACATTTACAAGAAAGAGGGATGTGGTTCTGGTTTAAGGAAAAAAAAAAAAAAAAAAAAGGAAGACAAAAGGGGGAAAAAATAATAATCTGATATGGCCATAGCTGCTATCCCAGATGGCGAATCCAGTTCACAAATGGCAGAAAAGTACCTTCATTCAAAGGGTCTGGTATTGCTCCTGCCTTAGTTTCTGATTCCTTTCCCAAAAAAAGCAGCAACGTGTTTGTTAGTTTTGGCCAGAACAAGTTTCCAGATGTCTTCCACATCCTTCTCTCACACAGACACTCAGCAACACATTAAAGTGCCCTATCCACTGACCATTCAGGATGGGACTCCAAAGTTTGCAGAGACATTTGAAAGACTTCAATCTACCCTTAAACCAAAGCTATACCAGGTGAAATCCAGGGGAAAAAGAGCTACAAGGAGATGCTGTTACCCCTCTCCAGCTTCTGGCAGTGTTTATTGAGTTAAGAACAGAGTTGCTCCACAAAAACCCAGTAGGCTGTGCAAGCCAGCTCATGCTATCTCAATGCCAGCCACCCAGCAGCTAACAAGTCTAGTATTATCAGGCTGTCAATCTCATCATCCTCCCTTGCCAGGGGAAATCATCAGCACGCACACTGCAATATCTCTGTATCAACATCCAAGAATCAACAGTGAATGGCAGAGATAAACAAAAGCTCCTCATCCAGTTTTCCATTAAATAAAATATACATAGAGTTCTCAACAGAGGTACACCAACCTCCAATCTAAAGACCTTAAAACTTATGAAGAAGGATTTTTGAAGCCAAAGTCAAGGCTGCTTTTCATGCCTTCTCCTAAAAATGTCCTGCAGCAAAATGATGGTGCTAAAAACTGTGGGCCGGGATGCTTTCTACATCATTATCCAAATTCCGCAGCTTGGAGAAGATCTAATAATAGGCAAGCAAAAAGGATTCATACATCCCAACTGAGAGGTTTTTGGCTGTGCCACTGAGTCCTTCTTCACTCCCTATTAGCACTACCACATTACAAGAATGATGCAGGGAGACTTTTAGTGAAAAACTGACAAGATCTTGGATGCTTCGATTGTGGAAATGTACAAAGCAGTTTATGAGTGGCACTACAGTGCTAAAGGAAGGAGCAAAAATAGTTTAAAAGGTTTTACTACACCTAACAGAAGGAATCACTTTCATCTACCTTCAAATAGTCTCCTCTGGCCAAATTTCTTTATGTTCATGCCCTTATGCTTACACACTTGATTCATCTTATGAAGTACTTAAGGTTTAAAAAGTCTAAATTTGAACTAGCAAAATATTTTTAAAGTCTTCACTCTAAACCCCTTCTGCAAATCTGTTTATGCTGCCCAGCAGAACAACAACTTGAAGGTACTACAGAAGTGGGCCATGAACTTGCAACCCATCCCCTGTAAAAGCTGACAGTCCACACAATAATAGCTTACTTTATAGAAGTATCTTTCATATCAAAAGTGGTTTACAAAGTACAGAAAAACACATCTCTAACAATGTACTTACTGCCTGAGTAAAAGGTGGCAGCCTACAAAATCATGCACTCCAGTGGAAGGCATTTTAACTAAGAACACTCAGTGTTGCCCATAAAAATGGCACATTCTTTACCTCAAAGCACTGAAGACCTCAACATTTACCATATGCAATCCAAATAAAGACAACATTCAAAATATTTTTATTAAAAACAATTGTCTTGAACACAAATGGCCCAATTTACAATATGTTGGGTAGCTGCCGGATGTCGATAGAAAATGAACACATGCTGTAAATTCAGTGCTTGGTAATTAGGAAAATGTGCATGTTTCCCAAGTCTGCTTCTCTGTAGGTAGGACTAAAGGGCAACATTATGTCATTTCCCTTTGCGCAGGACTCCCTATTGACTTCCATAAAGAATTTGGCTTAAAAACTGATGACAGGGTACAGACCAAGTCTAGGGAAGAACAACCAATAAATAAAGGAAGATGGGCTGGTGACAGGAAAGTCATTCCTAGTCACCAAGACATCTTAACTATATTTTCTTCCAGCAGTATTAATGAGGACAGGACAGATGAGCTCTGCTCTCAGTTATACCAATCCCTTAAATCCAGAGTAATTGCTAAACGTGCACAACCACTGAAAACAGGATTCAGTCTGAAGTGAGTGACAGCAAGCCTTCAAACACTGAATGCAACAGAACATGGAACAGCTATGAAGGTATGACACAGCCTGGTAAATGGGTCCTATGAGTTTAACTGGAGCCAAGCCTTTCCTTCTAGATATATATCCTGCTTTAACATATATTCATTAGTTAATGTTGCTATTTCAGAATTCTTCTGTTATCAGCAAGCATTGACAAGAGTTTAAAAGCTTTCATCAGCCAAGCTGCATGCTTTGTGATCGTTGCTCTACTTCTGTGTATTTATGCCTTTATTTCCTCAAAGCAAGATATTACTTCCAGCAAAACCATGCAGCCTGACTGAGAAGTCACAGTCCCTCCAAAGCCAGCATAACCACAAGCATGCAAGACCTATAATGATATCAAAGTCGGTACATCAGGATCTCATTGTAAGTATGATGTGAGCACGATAGGTGAAATTAGGATGGAGCCAGGAAAGCAACAGGGAAACAGATGAAGAAAGTTAGACTTTTTAAGATGTGAGTCGCCAAAACAACACCTTCAAGAGCTTCTCTTTCCTTGAATAGTGTCAGAGCTGGTGACACATCTTTTGGTGTCTTCATGGTTTGTTAGGTACTTATATTAGTCCATCAGACAATAATCAGTAAATGAAAAATTAGATTACAGACCCATTTAATATGCCTAAACATTTCTTGTTTGCCTTAAAGATATATTTTCTTCATTTAATTTTTATATATCCTGTACATATATTCAGGCCTGACAAAACATGATGAGATTTTTATTACTTAGTAGGGTTTTTTTTCATATTACATTAATCACCAGTATATTTATTGTCTTTAGAATATTGAAATGACTCATCCATCCCATGAAAAATTTTGGTGAAAATTAGACAATAGCCCTGAAGGAACTTATACAACCCTCCAGTATAAGATGATTACATGCTAATGAGAGAAAAGACTCACTAGCTTGTACAAGGAGGGGGGTGGGGGTAGGAATTAAAGCTTTTCCTTAAACAAATACATCTTGTGGCATTTCAGCACAGACAACCCCTCCAGCCATCATAACTCACTGGTTTGAAAAGGTCATTAGTACTCTATCCCATTTTGTCGGGAGAATGAAAAGCCAAATTAATGGGCATGACATGAAAATTTACCCTTGGTATTGCTGTGGGATGACCTGAACCCTGAAGCCCTACTAAGGAGGTTATTAGGGGCAATTTTTACAAAAGATCAGCCCCAGCACAGGCACGCATGTTCTATTACGTGGTATTTCACAACTACATCCTGCAGCCACAGTAAGCACAGCAATAGCATCAATACAAAATACACAGCACTTCATGCTCTGCTTTCTTTCCCCTCTTTCTTCATTTCCCTAGCCAACTCTTTCTTCCTCCTCCTGAACACGTGGCACCAGACATGTGACGCCTGCACTCAAAAAGTAAGCTGCAGTGGGAAGCAGTTTGCTATCTGTGTCGCTGACCTTCAGAGGAATACCCCACTGTGCAAGCTGGACCATAAAAGGAATCCATGTGTAGCCTGTGTTTAGAAAAGCCATCTCCTTGTCTTTCCCAGCTATGGTGCTGCCTTATTAAGACACTGAAGTAATAGCTGCTGGGGAATCTCAGGAATGTTCTGAGCAACAGCACCCAGAAAAAGCTCATCATTTTCTGTGGGCTAAAGATGACCGTGAAAAAGCTGTGAGGACTATCCAACCTAGCAATTGCAGGCTAGTGAAAATCACCTATTCTAAAGAAACTACAGTCACGCTATTCCTGTGAAAATACACATGTGGGTTGTTGGGTTTTTTTGTTTGTTTTCTGCCTTTCAGCCCAGTCATAAAAGTTTTCTGCATGGGGAAAAGGTGGAAAACCAGACTGGATGTTGAGAAGTTCATCTCAAAAAAAAGTAACTTAAAAACTTTGGAGAAGCCCTGATTTTGAGTACCAGTTTTCAGCACCTCCCTTATGGCCTCAGCACAAGAACACCAGTCTACCCAGAAGTTAATCTCTTGCTTGAGCAGTGGTTGTTGCTGGCTTAAATAAAGTTCACACTGAAAGAGGGTCATGAGGAGTAAAGTTCATAAAGGAATGCAAGGCACATTTTAAGCAAATATCACAGAAAAACAAACAAAATTAATTTTAAAGTAGTGAACAAGTAAACAAACAAAACCACCACAAACTACGGGGGGCGACAGGGACAGGGACAGTCACACCTAGCTTTTGAGTTACAGCCTTCCTGTGATTTTCTTTATCAGCATGACAAACTTGTTGGCCTTTTTTCAACAGACTATCCAGCAAAGACTATTAATAAGTTTATTTAGTTCAGCCAGCAGGTTTTGACATAAAGGGGAGAAAAGCAACATCTATTTACATATTCTTAATGTCAACTAAAATGAGGTTAACCTTTAACTGTTGAATACACTACCCACTGGTTTATACTTTCCAATAAACTAAAAGAAAAGCATCCTGCTTATTTTTCCACTTCCCGTCACCTTCCGTGCTCCCCAGGCAGAGAAGGGCTCAGATACAAGGCTGCGCAAGGCTGACCCTACTGCTCCTCCTAATCTGTAGCTGTATCACTCCTGTTAACCCAATCCTCTGCATGTCAGCATCCCCAGGGACTAGGCTGTCACTAGACTTCTTTTCTAAGGAGCAGTTGCCCACTGACCAATATTTCTACCAATATGACTACCAATGACTACTGACTACCAATATTTCTTGAGCTGTGTGCTGATGAATTAAGTGGCCCAAGAAACAGAGCCACATGACATCTCAATTTGATAAAAGACCTTGATCATCCAAGGACAACCTGTTGGCAAGGAGGATTTTCTTTGTTTAGCACAACCTAGTAAGTAGGTTATGATGGGAGAAAT
The DNA here is from genome assembly GCA_027560015.1 of Chloroceryle amazona. Lineage (NCBI taxonomy): Eukaryota > Metazoa > Chordata > Aves > Coraciiformes > Cerylidae > Chloroceryle > Chloroceryle amazona. The sequence continues at coordinate 32,531 of JANHFX010024996.1, forward strand.
AAAGCTGCTTATAAACATTTATCTTCAGTAATTAAAGCTCTGTTTAAAGGCACAAAGCCAAAAATGCAAGAGCTAGTTGACCAAATGAGATGCTTCTGCAAGTTGGAATCAGTTTGAAGTTTCATTTCAAACCACATGTTGCCTCTATAGTTCTTTGAACTGAGCTGTGAAAGGGTAACTTTGCCCAGGCTGCCAGAAATTTGATAGTGTTTACATACTACGCTTATTCGTGTGCAAAACTTGTTAGCATTTGACTTCATTTAATCTATTATCCCTGAAAACAAATTGGCCTCAGCTTTTTAAAGGGAAATCGAATCTTCTGATTAACCAGTTTAATTTCAGATATTAGATCATAAAGATGTTAATAAAATGTAAACTCACACTGAGAAACAGACGTTCTTAGATGTCCACTGGCTAAATTCATTTTCCTCCTTAAAGAGTCTCACAGGAGGGTAAAAACTGAAGTTTCTATCACACCTAATAACTTTTACCATTCTGAGCCCAGAATGCCATGAAGAATAGTGACGCAATTAAGCAACAAGTTCTACAATGTTCTTATTCACTAAAAAGAAGAGATTGCAATATAACAGATAAGAGATCATACCCATCCAATTCTGGAAATTTGCTGTTTCAGAGGCTACTTTTAGTTACTCTTTTCTGGTCAGAGGAAAATACCAAATAAAACACCATCAATGCTCTCCTTCTACAGCAACCTCTACTCAAAACCTCCTCCAGGCACAATGTTGTGTCACCACCTGTGCAGATCAGTTCACACATCAGCAGCTGGCCTCAGGACCCCAAGTCCATCCCCAGATGCACCACCCATAAGTAGCTGCTCAGCCTCTGGGGCCAGTGTACGCGTGCAGCACAGGGCAGGCCTACTCACTTAAGCAACCCCAAGAAGGACAGCACTAGCAATCAGCCTGTGTGGCAGAGTCTGCAAGAAGTAACCACCTGTCTGAACCGCACTTGATGACCCTCTGCCTAAAAAAGCATCAAGACCTGGATGGTCCATCTTAGTGGGCAGGATGAACCATCAGGATGTATGCCCTCAGTCCCTTGCAACAAGCACATACATGCTATAGGATTATATTATTGTAGGTGAACATATCAATGCACAATATATAAGCCTGAAAATACTTTATGATACAGGGATATAGAACTATCACTTGCTTCTGTATGGAAACAATGTAGTATTCCTTTTGCTTTTCTTTAAAATAAATGATGCAGAGCATTACTATTAAAAATAAGCCTTTTTTTTTTTTAATCAAGAGATGAAGAGTTAATGTAGAATTCTCAGCCAAGTCATTTGTAAGCACATACATTCATGTGACAAGGCATATACAATCCTATGGCCTGAGAAGGCTTTATACATTGAACTAAATTAACCCTGCCTCTTGTGCTAGTTATGGATATCAGGCATGTAAGAAGTGACTAAGCAGCTGAGAGCTCAATCATATACTTAGTCTGGAAAGAAATATAAACTTTTTATTTACGAAGAGAGACAGCGTTAGGAGGCTAATAAGATTTAGCAATGGCTCATGAAGGTTTTTATGACAACTAACTCTTGCTGTCCAGATCAATGAAGATGGGGGATTGCCCTGCCCAAGAAAGAGTCCAACAAAAGTAGACTTAAAGACCAAGAACTGAACCTCCTTTATCCTGGGCTGTTTTAGGACAGTGTCTTTGGTCTCTACCATACTGAACGTAACCTACTTGAAGGGCTGATATACTTCTTGCCAAGTGACAGAAAACGCTGCTGGGGAAACTGAGGTGCCATGTCAGCCTCCAAGGGACACAGCCACCTATAGTCACAAGCACCACACTGCTCCGCTGTGGCTGGCAGAGGAAGTTTGAAGGCTCTCTGCCTTCACAATCTTAGGCCAATAGTCAGTTAATGCAGCTTTTTGCATTTCAAGTTTCTGAAATCTTTCTTAGGAAAAAATTCTGATGGCAGATATGATTCACACCATTTGAAGGTACAACAACAGATGCACAGAGCTGCAAGAGCACTGCAGCTACCCTAGCTTAAACTGACTGCATTACTGCCAGTTTTCATGTAAGGTATTAAAGAGATGTTATTTTTCAAAATAAATGTGACAGGATAGCCACTGACACTTATCTGTACTATACCTGCTACATTCCTTCAGCCTCACGATTTCCTTCGTGCAGTGCCTATTCTTCAGTCAGATTCTAAAAATAATTTTAAAATACAATGTTGTATTACTCCTTGCACGGTGCCCTTTTAAATATGCATGCTAAAATTGTCAATTAGAAGCACCAAAAGCTTTGCCTCGACACCTGTACTTTTTAGGCATTTAAATAAGATCCAGTTCATCAAAGACTTCAGTCTATCTATTTAAAGCTAATAAAATACAGTAGGAAATAGAAAAGCAGGCTTCCCTTTGGTGCTAGGTGAGTTATCTGGTTATAGGCTTGGAGGGGGTGGCTTTTCACCCAAGAATTTCTTAAACTCCTTGGTGCTTCCAAAGCAAACCTGCCACTCTGTTGAAAGAAGTGAAAGACAAGGCATTTTGCCAGGTGTCTGGGTGCTGGATTTGGACTGTCCTACTAAATTTGGTTAGCATAGTAAAATGTAGTATAGACATTACAGAACTATTTTAGCATACATGTGGGATTAATATCTGAAATACTAAGAAGCTGATTTTGTTGTCTGCTTATGAATTGCAATGGGGTTAGTTCAGTGAAGTTTATATTCTGAATATCTAGCTATTTGGAAGAACAAAGCTTCTTTGATAAAACATTTCTCCATAAGGACTTTAAAGAAAATAAAATCTGCAAAACACACAATAACTGTAAAATTAATTAGTAGGGTTCTACTCAGCTTTGCATATGTTTGGTTATTTCCTCTGAGGCATCTGAAATGCTACAATAGCAAAGATTTGTCTGGTACCCACCCTAACTTCGGAATGACAGCAGCAAGGTGTGCTTTAATAAACCACTGGGTTATGCTTTTCTGTCTGGGTAATAATGAACTCAAAGGACTGCAGGAACAGCGACCAATGCAGTGTGAAGGGCCAAACTCACCTCGACAATCCAAGTATCTCCTGTCAGTCCTGGAATTCAAGGTAGCTGTGAAGACAGGTTAAGAGCTAGAGCACTTTGCCTCAATTTGTTCTCAGCCTTCATGCACTTCTAATCTTATTTATTCATTGTCTTAATATTTAACTCCTGGGCAGAAGACATCATGTCTCAGCTCTACCAGAAGGTATTTTACAGAAAGACAAGCAGAAACTCTGAAAGTATTTGGAACTTTAGGATATATGAAGTTCATGGAGAAATAAAACCACTCTAGCTATTATTTTAGTAGCAAAACAGGCTTGGACCAAACAAGGGCACAGCCCTCAAGAAGACAAAAGCCGAACATTTTTGAAAGTACTGTTCTGAAATAAATCATGAACATTGGGAAATTACATGTTCAGCATATGCAGCCAGCTTCTCTTGTTTAAACATGCACTCCTTGAAAACTTACACTAAGATCATATTCTTCACTTATTACACAAGCCTGAACTGAAGCACGATCTCTGAAAACTCTTAATAAAAATGTAACCAGACATTTAGGAGCAAGACGTGAGCAAGTCCTAGTGTTTCAAGAAGTAGGGGATAATTAAAAAGGAACCATCTATGTTCTTTCCTAAATGACTGTCTTGGTTTAACCCGAAATGGCAACTGAGCACCATACAGCCTTTTTCTCACTCACCCCTGGTGGGATGGGAAAGAAAATCAGAAGGGTAAAAGTGAGAAAACTAATGGGCTAAGAACAGCATAACAGTCAAAGCAAGAGCCACGCACACAAGCAAAGCAAAATAAGGAATTAATTCACTATTTCCCATTGGCAGGCAGGCATTCAGCCATCTCCAGTAAATCTAAGCTCCATCACGCATAACACTTACTTGGGAAGACAAACAGCATTGCTACAAATGTGTGTCCCCCTTTCTTCTTCATCCCTTTTTATTGCTGATCATGATGTCATATGGTATGGAATATATCTTCGGTCAGCTGGGGCCTGATTGCACCTCCTCTCAACTTCTTGTGCACCCCCAGACCACGTGCTGGCAGTGAGCGTGGGTCAGCAAGAACGAAAACATCCCTGGATTATCAACACTGTTTTCAGCACAAAACCAAAGCACAGCACAATAGTAGCTACTATGAAAAAAATTAACCCTATCCCAGCCAAAACCAGTGCAACTCTCAACACTGTTTTAGCATTTGTCACTAAGGTATACCAGAGATAACTCCAGTGCAGGAGTGAGAAGCAGTTTCAAAAGCTATTTGTGGTCATTCAGTGTGGATCTGACATGACTCACTCACCCTCACTGTCCAGCACACGTGAATGGAAACTGTCCACTATCTGCAGCTGACAAGGATGCCTTTTTCTTGCTCTCCAGAAGCATTAAGATGCTGTGCAACAAACATGTCCTGTCTTACCATGCAGAAGATAAGTAACATGTTTCTCACTAAGTCCTGAAAAGATGTACCCTGCCTGATCCTGCTGTTTTTGTCTTCTTAACTTGGTGAATCAGCCCTCTGAATGTTTACCTGCATTACACCAGCCTCAACAGGAGTACTAGAACAATAAAAGGCATGTTAAATGCCTTGTTGATTCTGGACTTACCTTCACAGGTCTAGACTGAAGTTCACCTTGCTTCTTTTTCAGTAGTATCAAGATAAATTTTGGGATTAACCATGTATCCTCTTTTCACTGAAGCTGCATTGAACAAGTCACCACTCCAGGAAGCTTTCAGCCTGCTGCAGGCTGCTGCCATCCCTGACCCGCAAGGCTGGGGTTATTCTATGAACATTCTCCAACCTACACCCATGAACATGAGCCTCACTGCTTTATAAAACTGTTTAAATGAGAGGCTGGAGAGAGCTTGTGATTGAAATGCTGGATTTAAAAAAAAAAATAATTTTTACCTACTGCCTTCATTGATTAATGCTATCAGGAACCATAAAGCTTCATGGCAGCGTTTTTCTGGCCATACCATTCTGGATTATGTTTAATAAATATCTGATTTGTCTGCAAGATGATGATACCTTTAGTCAGGACAGCTGTGGCCCCCTAAACTGTGACACCCTGTCAGGAGATCTTACATAGCCTACAAAGTACTACAGTGGCTTTAAAGAGTCTTTTTAGTGACTTCTGATTTTATGCTAGCTCGCCACTTCTCTTTGCATTTTTACAACGGGATGGCCAATGTCTCTCCTTCCACATGAAATGACCTGCAATCCCTCAGGGAAGAGCATTACACAGGGCAAAGCTGTGCTTCAGATTCAAAGTGAAGCTTTAGCTGAATGAAGACCAGTCTGACAACTACCTAAGACCTTCCTGAAGCCTGCAGTACTGAAGGTGTGGTAATGAAGCAACTTGGATCAGCCTCCTAGTATAATGTTTAGAAGAGTCCCTGCACCAGGGACAGGTGAAAATGCATTACTGGAGCAATGGCAAGTCAGACAGTTGTAAAATTGTGTCTTAAGTGCTAAACAGATTAGTCTGAGAGATATTCTTCAGAGAGTTCAATGGGCCAATTTTGCTCTCAATTTTGCTGAAGTCAGGGGAGTAGGTCTATTGTCACTTCAAGAAGTATTTCACCTCAATTTTTCACTGCTGCTGCATGCAGCTGTGACAGATCAAAGTGCATCAGCAAAGCAGCACCCCTCTAGACACATGCACACGTACTCTACCCAGCTCCAGGCTAAATTCTTCCAGTGTCAGTTACAACAGCAAAATGACAAAACCCAATGGTTTTGTGCAAGAGAACATCTCTGCCTACAAAGAAGCACAAAGCAGCAGATGGCATTTGTTTTCCCCTTTATTGAATGTAGTCAATCCCCCATACTTCAGTTACACGTGGGATTTTTTTTTCCATCAGTTAGGTCCAACCTACTTCTGTGACAGCCTTGACACTCTAGCACAGTATGTACCCTGTGACTGGGAAAGGAACGTGCTCATCCCAGTCCTTCAAAGCTGCCACTGAGATTGTCTTATGAATGATCTGCCTGGAATAACTAAGGTAGGGCTTAACTGAAAGGCCACTGAAATCAGTGGAAAGCTTCCCACTGACTTCATCCAGCTCTGTACAAGGACCTCAGGGCTTTATAAAACCCATCTCAGGCACAGGATTCCCTCTGCCTCTGGGGAGAAGGATAAAGCTTTGACTTTGCTGCAGAGCAGTTAGAGACAGAGTGCATCCCATCACCCAATTGCCTGTTAGGGTCCTTTTTTTCCCCTGAACTCACACCTGGTCAGTACAAATCACATGCAAAATTCTAGCAGACTGGCACAGTTGATGCTTGCACACTTTGTCCTGGGTTTCCCAGCCTATGCCTGGAAATCACGGTTCTCCCATGAGGTAGAAGAGCTGCTGGGTCCCTGCCAGCCTGAGCACATGCAATAAATCTGACAGCCTGGAAGAAAGCTGGACAAATCCCCATATGCCTGCTGTTGGCCACATGCCCCCTAGACAGGTCAGAACTGCTACTCCAAACACACTGATAGGACTCCAGAGATCCTAGACAAATATAAACAGTGAAAAAATTCTGGCTGAACAAAATTTCTGGGTGGGTGCAGTGAGCATGTGTGGGGAATTCAGGACATGGGATACCTTGAAATGATAGAGCCTAAAATATCATATAAAACCGCTAGCCTTCTGAGATGGTAGCGATCTATATCTGAGATACCAAATCATGAACTACTAGCCAAAGCACATGCCAGGGTTGAACTGCACTATTGGTCTTTAAAGACAAAGCTAGTTTCTCCTTAGGATTAATCCTAAGCATATCAACCTAGAATTCCAGGGCTGCACAGCACAACTAAGCATCATTTCCTATGGCTTTCTAATGGGGAAACAATCAAACAAAAAAAAACACAAAGCCTAACATCAGCCTTCAAGAATGGAATTTGCACTAAGCATGTCCAAAGAGAAGACATAAGTGAATAGACATCAGTGGCTCCAGCATGGCAGGCACTTGGGAAGCTGACAGCAAATGTTTCCTGATCAGTCCTCACATGGGCTCCAGCCCCTGCAGAAGACACAATAAGGTCAAGTCGCTCCCTCTCAGGAATGTAATGCATGAGTCCAGGCTGCTATGAGGCATCTTCAGTCCTTGATCTCTCTTGGGCACAGGAATCAGGCTTGGAAGACAGGCTTTCCACTTGCCTTTATCTGAGGATATTGCAAAATGCATCACTGTGGCTGGCTGATGTAACAGCGGTTACAAATACTGATTGAAGTGGCTGCTTGAATTTCTATTCAACTCAAAGAAGGCTAAAGAGTGTCTGGGAGACCTGGCAAACATGTTACAGCCTACATATAATCATCCATCTGTCCATTTCCCAGTGGAAATATTTACAATCATCAGTGGTTTCTCCTTAGCAAGGCTACAGCCCACTGATGGGAGGGTGCAGGAAGATACCCTGTGCCTCTGGAGCAGCTACCAGTGCTCTGAGCTGATGGAGCATTTTCAGCCTCCATGCCTCTTTAGGGCCACGTGAGTCACTTGATAAAACACCTGAGAGCACGCAGACAGCGAGAGGTATGGCAAGCAGATTGCTGTAGCTTAAGATGTGAAAACAAACCAGTTCTAGTTGTATTTTTAAAGGTGAAGATGATCCCCAAATCTCTAAAAGTCTGAATTCACCAAAAGCAATGCAGTGCAACATATTTATTTGTTAATAAATGCCCAAATGCTGCTGCCCTTAGCTTGATGATGGCAGCAGAATGCAACAGGGCGGATGGATGCTCAGCTCCTCCCCGGCATTGTCCCTCCTGGGGCAGGTTTTGGGAGGTCCCAGCTCCCACAGTCACATCTGAACTTGAGAATCAGGCTCTGTTATTGTTAAGGCTAAGCAAAAATAAAAAAGCCAGACTAAATAATTTTTAAGATCTCAAGATTTTTAAAGCAGTCTTATGACTTTTAAGGGGTCTGACTCATGATACTTGAATGCTTGAAGCTGGCAGCAGCAGAGGGAGTACAGAAAGATTTAGCATAGAGCAAGTTAGTGCTAAAAGCCTTCAAATGGGTGGGAAAGGGCACATAGCACTTCTGCAGAAATTCAGCAGAAAACAATGATACAGGCCCAAGCCCTTCTCCTCCAATTGGGTTGCCACCAAGCCCACCTCCTTCACAAACGTTACCACAAAAAAAAAAAAAAAGGCAGAAACTCAGCAGAAGTATCAAAATACCATGTGCTATATGGTGCACTAGCATGGGCTCTGCAATCTCTCCCACACTGCCCCAAAAAACTTAGTGCCCCAGGCCTGGGGGAAAGACTGTTGGAATGAGAAGAAAGTTTTAGTGCCACAGCACATTTGCTGCTCTGCCTTTTGGGAAGGTCACCAAGCAGGTGATGGCATGCCCTTTGGGCACCATGCTTCACATGAGTTTATTTACTTGCAGACAGTACAGCTGCTTTACAGAGCTCATGGGTTCAGCTAATAGCCTGATGAGAGCTCGCACACAATCATAGAATTGTTTAGGCTGGAAAAGATCTTTAAGATACTTGAGTACCCGGTTCTGTACGGTAACACTTCCTTCAGAAAGAAAGTCATCTACTGCATTTCATCCGTCTGGGACTTCCCCCCCAGGTATCATCAACTTCCATCAGAGAGCCTTGATTATGTAGCAGGGCCTTGTTAAAAAGCTCAAATGCAATTTGTATTGCATTCTGCTGACTTCTGTTAAAAACTGCTCCGAAATATGTATTTTCTCCTACAGCATCCAGATCACAAAACACCATGGTTTTGTGAGCACATGAGAAAGACCAAAGCCAAAAATGAAGTTCATACTCAAAATTAAATACAAAATTGATAATAAAATGTGCTTAAACCTACGCTTTTTTTAAAAAAATCACTGTTGTGTTAATAAACTAAATCAAATCTCTGTATCAGAGAAGACATAACAAAAATAAATGGAGCCTGACTTTCTCCCTGCTTACTCCAGTGTAAATCATGGGAAATTCTATTAAAGAAAACAGAACTGTACAGTTGTATAATTGAGTTAGTTAATGAAATGTCATTTCCAGTATTTTCATGCTGCTTCTTTCATAAACTGACATCATCATACCCACGTCAAGTTCTGTTTTCAGTTGCACCGAAGTAAATCTGTAATAACTGCCAGCAAATGCTGCCCTTGTTGCCCACATAAAGCATCCATAAATGAATTAAAAGTGACAGGTAGTACAAACACAGCAGCAATCACATAGTAATGGCAGACAATTCACAGATATGCTTTACTATGTATACTAAGTGTATCTCAGCTTTCAACTGGTACAATGTTTGCTCTATGCCTGAAAAGACAAACACAAGCCCTTCTGCGCAGCACTTGCTCACATGGCATCTGAGCATGAGTTTTCCTATCAATTATTTCACGTGGCCACAGCCCGCCTTCACCATTTACATTTATCCATATAACAAAATAACCACAATCCAGGGCATTTCCAACAGCCTAAGGGAATTAGACACTAGAGACTCCTGTCTTCCAGCCTCTCCCACAACATTAATTAAAGCTATTTTATGGCACATGTCACTAGCAACAACTCTTCGGTTAACTATAACATACTTAGGAATTTAAGACAGAAATCCTCAAAGCCACTTCTAATCAAAGGCAAGCCACCGGCAACATTTTCCATATGTAATACCTTACCTCTCTGCTTCAAGGCGCATTTCCTCACGCTTTTGCCTCCTGAGTTCTCTGCGGCGTTCAAAGTCATCCATGGTGGGTGTTCAAGTGTTCAGCGCTCTGGAAAGATCCAAATCTAAGAGGGAGATCATCACTTAGATGAGAAAGAAAACACAGCAGATACGTTTAACCAATTGGGGTCATTTAGTTTTGTTTTGCTTTCTTAACTTCACTGTAACTATTTTCTTTTTCCATCAAAAAATTTAACTTCCTTGGTATTGTTGAGATAAACAAGATTAATAAGATGCCTTGTAGGATAAACATAGCCCATGCCTGCTTTTAGTTTCCTAGTTAAAATTAAATCAACATGCTTTAAATAAGGACGGTATACATCTGCTAGCTGCGGACTAGCTATTTGTAACATCACAGGTCTTTCCTACAAACAAAAGCAACAATTCAGAAGAATTTTAACTTTAAGCTTCCAATTTTTACTGGAAGCAGTAAAATGCTGCACAATATTTCTTATTTACTGTAGTTGCACAGATAATGAAAAGTTTTGCAAATGTTAGTCCTCATCTTTCCGTTCCCACCATCACCCCTCAAAAAAAAAAAAAAAAAAAGAAGGAATAAGAAGATAAAATGAGAGAAGAGAAAGAAGAGAAAGGGAAAAGAGAAGAAAAGGAAAAGGTAAAAGAAAAGAAAAGGAAAAGAGAAAATAAGAGAGGTAAAATAAGTTGCAGTTTTTAAATACCACCCAGGAGGAGCCAAACTATAAATCCTGCTCAAAGAACCAAAAGTAGCAATATTTTTTTTTTCCAGTTTAATCCTTGCATTTTCCTCATGCCCTACCTTCTTCTTTATGATTTAGTCCATGAAATATTTTCCCCTTTACAGCTCTTCATATACAAAGCCTTTCCAGCCTTGGTTTATATCCCATCAAGCCGAGTATTACAGAATTCCCTTGCAGCCCCCAAACCAAAAATGACTACCAGAAAAGGGAAAGCTGTTCTCTTTTTGTCCCTGCTTTGTTTACAGAGCTGTCAGTGGTTAGTTAAACTCTGCCTGGAATCTGGCATTTAAGGCCTGCTCTAAGATTGCTTCCTGTGCAGGGCTGGAGGCCTCAGCTTCCTCTGCAATCCTAGCCTAGGAGCTGCACTCAGAGGATTTCCACCACCACCACCACCACACACCCCCCCAACCCCAGAAAAAAAAGAAAAAAAAAAAAAGAAAAGAAAACCCCACAAGTTTTTCCATCCCGTTTACACCGCAGAGAAAGCCAGTGTGCAGATGCAGACTAAAATTTTCAAAGGTAGTTTACGAACTGCTTGCAGTTTAAGGGAAACAAAGCCAAGGTGCATTTGTAAATGATTGGAAGGGCTCTCCCCATTAATTCACTGGCAGTAGGAAAGCCTCTCATGACTTAAGGGAGTCTGGGGCTTTTTCTGCCCCTATTTTGGGGGTTAAAACATTGCTGAGAGCAGGGGTTTTGGGAAGGTTATTTTAACAGTTTACTTTTCCTGGGGGTGTTTTTCTTTCTGATTTGTTTCTGGATTGGAAGATTTAAAATTTTGTTGTGACTTTCTTCATGTTTGGCTGGCTGGGTTTGTTTTGGGGAGGTTCAAAGGGAACATTAATTTTGCAAATCTAATCGTGACTTCAGAATTACTGCTGCTTGCTTTTTGGGGTGTTCTGTTTTGGTTTTGTTGTTTGGGGTTTTTGGTGGGCTTTTTTTGTTGTTTTTTTTTTTTGGGGGGGGGGGGGGGTTGTGTACAGTAAAGTGATTGCTTCAAAAAGGAAACCATCGAGAGCCATT
>JANHFX010024999.1:0-17500 GCA_027560015.1 Chloroceryle amazona
ACGCGCGACGGCCGCCCGCCCCCTCGCCCCGCCTCCAGCGCGGTGCCTTTTGGGAAGTGTAGTCCGTGGCTTCCGTGTGCGATCGCTACGGACTACACTTCCCAGCGGGCACCACGCCCGAGATGGGCGAAGAGCTCTTGACTATTACCGCGTAGCTGCGCGAAATCTTGGCGGTTTAAGCCGAAAGTTCGGAAAGACTTTTATCAGGCTGGTGCCGCGTGGCGTTAACCCCTGTCTGGGAAACGGGGCAAGACAGAGGCCACTGGGGGACGAGGTGAAGCCGCAGTTCCCTGTCTCGTATGACTGATGCCCAGGCCAAAAGTGACCCCTGCAGCAAGCCCGGCACCAGAGCCTTCACTTCCACATTTTCTCATCGCATACCTCATGATTTTACTACTTTCCTGCTTACCTTTCATACCCTTTACCCACTGCAGTCTCGCACATTTGTGCAATGCAGCATCTCACCGACACTTTGGCAAAGCCAGTGTTTCTTTAGCCTCGGTGTGGCTTTTATACTTTTTTTTTTCTTTCTTAATCGTAATTTGATACTTAAATTGTATTGACTGCACAAGAATTTGCAAAATCAGTAATAACTGCAAAGTTTTATTGAAAGCCCAAGCTTTAGAAGGGTCAGCATGGATTCCGACTCCTCTTCTGATTCTCTTTCCTCCCCATCCCAATCTCCTTTTCTTCAGGTCCCGGTCAAATCATCCAGGACCGGTTCACCGAGCAGGTCTGATCCATTTATCATCCGGTATCACCACATCTCCGTCTTTTGTCATCAAGTACAAATGCATGCACATCCACACTTGCTGGTGCTGAGCTGTGAAGTGGGAGACAGGCGCAGAAGACCAAAGACTTGCCAAAACAGGGGATTTAGGGGATGAGGCAGGAAAATAAAAGGACAGTGTTTTTACGTTCTCAATTAGCTGAGGATTTAAAACCTTTTTTTAAGAGCATTATGTTTTCATGGCCATCATCCTCACATGCTGCAGTTTTTGAGGTACTAAATAGCTTAAAACAAAGAACAATCATTCCATAGTATGTTCATCATGACAGTCCTTATAAAGAAGATTTCCTTAAAAATGTGGGCTACATTACAAATAATAGATATCTGTACTAGATACCTTAGATACTCCTACAGATGTTCAATAATCTGAAGTCTCCTGAATGTTCTAGGGTATTGTTGCTCATAGGAAAGACCAAAAGATTGAAAGAAATGGAGCACACTAACACACATGATAGCATTTCACTTAAAGTGTCATCATCTTTAATATCAGATTACTGGGGTTGTGGAAATATTATAAGATGCTGATACAGAGAATTAAATGAAAAATTTAAGATAGTTCTCTAATTCCTTTAGTGAAAAGCTGACCTTCAGGATGTCAGTCTGAAAATTTTCTTAACAATGAGGCCATAAAGATCTAAAGTAAATTTTCTATCACATCTAAAAGTTTGACCACAAAATATTATACTTCTTGCATGAAGAAAGAAACCTGGTCCTTATCCTGCCTCTGATTTTGCTTTTTTTGAGACAGGATAATCAGGTCTGTTTTAAGGAAAAAGGTACAGTTTCAATATCTCTGTCCCACTTCTTACTAACAAAAATATAAGATTCTGCCTATAAAGCATCACATATCATCTACATATGTACTTTCCATCTGCTGAAGGGCTGGGATTTTGTTTAGCCTGTCTGACTGCATTTGCTGTAATACTGCTGCAGCTGGAGAGTCTTCAAATATCAACCAAATCCCAAGTGGCCCCAACTTTTCTCAGATGTTCCCTATATACTGTCAGTTGTTTAACTAGCTCTAAAAAAAAAAAACCAATTATTGACCAAACAATCAAAAGCATAGGATGGGCTTCTCATTATCGTCCTTCACTGTAAGAGCACTCCTGGAATGTGCTGACTACAACTTTCAAATATGCTTGAAGAATTATTTTAGGATGAGATAATTGTGTTGATTTGTCTCCAGAGAAAGGACTTTATATCTTTTCCTTAAAAGTTCTCTAATCTTAAATGAGATGGGCAATCCAATCTATGTGTGAGCTACAGATACAGATGTTACGAAGAGTTCCAATGCTAGTTTTCAATAGTAGTAAATATGCTGTATAAACTGTACTGTAGTCTATCAGCAGCTAGATACTTTCAATTTAGCAACGGGGATAAGAAGTATGACATTTTGAATGTGGCTTGACAAGAACACCTGAAGAGATAGTGATCAAATTACAGTATGAATTCTTCTAAACTAACACCTCATAAAATAACCCAGATTAACCTTGAAAATTTTCAGAACAGTAGTGAATCTCCAGAGTAAACGCAGAATAGCCATTTCTCAAATGGGAATGGGAGAGCTACATGTACTCATCAATTCCAGAAGACATACAAGCTACATCCTCATTACTAGGAGAATATTAAACATGTTCCTCAAAAGACTCAAAATAGCACAAAGAACATTTGAATCCTCCTACCTCACCAAAAAAAGAATAAAAAAAAAAGAAATGTTTCAAATGATTTAGCCTCTCAATTTCATTTTGCAGTGAGAAAAGTAAGGCGTAAGTTGATTAAAATATTTGCATAAGGTCTTCAGGGATTATTAGACAAAGTAAGAAATGTAGTCTAAATCTCTTAAATTCAGTGCTTTCTCACAAGGCTGGGTAGAATGCAACACAGCAATGCAGGAATGTGAGGGTTTCGGTAAAAAATCTAAGAGAATGCCAAATGTCTGCAGGTAGTGAGATGATAGTGTGTTATACTTCAGTTAGGCTCATTTCTGCCTTAGCATAGTGGTTTTCAAGCTTTGATTCATGGACTAAAGGTCTGCAAGATAACAGAAGTGAATATTGGAGCAAAAGATGCTCACAAGCTTTTCCACATACAGATGCAGGTAAGTAGGCAACACTCTAGAAATGTAAAAGTACTACAACATTTCCCTTAAGTTTTGTTCTTGAAAATTATAACCATAAAATCTCACAAGATTGTTGTTCATTTCTGTAGAAAAATATTAAATAACCTTTGGTTTTAAAAAGTTTAGATTTAAATGACACAGTAGTATTTTTACAAGATATTCTTCACATTTCTGCTCTTCAAAAATGATAGAATTAAATGGCTTGGAATTCCAGCATGTAATTCTTCCCTGCAGTCCTTTTTTTTTTTCTACTTTGCAAAACAAGAAAAGTCCTTATACATTTCAAAAACACCTTGCCATACTACACACTGTGCTTTAAAAGAGAAAAAAATTTTAAATAAAAAGGTCTTTAAAATTAATCAATGTGCAATTCCAAAATGGATGGGGAGACGGTGCCACCATAAGTGCTTGATAGAAGTGTTTATATGCTCTGTACTCCACAGTCTTAGCTGGGGTTTGAGGACCACAGATAATAGTAGAAGCTAGAGATCACCATTCCTAAAGGTCACCATGGTATTTGCTTCAAATTAAAGTCCTCTTAAAGTGCTAGACCAAAAAATGTTTTGTTAAAACCAGGTAGTCAGAGGCCATAAACAATTTGAGAAGAAACAGTGTTATGACCATGTTCCAAGAAGCTGTTCTTGACTCAGTAGCTTCGTGTTACCAGCTGCCCTCAGTGCACCAAATACTTCCCTTCATAGCCATGTGTTACACTGCCGTGTGAGTATACTGACACTAGGGAAAAAGTGTGGTTACTGCAAACTTTCTTTTTTTCCTCTCATTCACATTTCACACTATTTTTGTCAGTGGAAAGTTGTGTATAAATTAAATGAAGGGTGTGGGTTTTTTTCCTCTAATGTACTTTTATTAAACTTTAAAAGGGTAATCACTATCAGCTAAGAATAGCAGTTTGACTCTCTGGAGTTGTCTTTGTTCATCCATTAATGTACATTCTAAGAGTATTTAAGATGATCTGCCCGGTAACCTCAGAGTTTGTGTGTATTTTAGGAGACCAGTAAAACATCCTACTGTGTCTGAGTGCTGTTAAAAGGTAGCTAGGAACAAAATTGGTTTGCCACGTTTAAGATCTTTCCAGGTGCCTTTACAAGTTAGACTAATTTTTGTCTTTCATTAGTTAGGAATTTGAATTTTTGTTTATTATTTCTTTCGGAATGCAGTAACCAGAAATAATGAACTAGTATTTTGAATATTCAATCCATTTGATGACAACTATTTTTCCTCTATAGAGTTATTACACTTCTGTCTAGAAAACTGCACATGAGATAAGGCCGTCACCCAAGTTCTTATCACCAAAGGAAGGTGCAATATTATTTCACAATAGGATCATGTTTTTAAAGTACTTAAAAAAAAAATCACTTCAGCAATTACTTACCCCTTTTTACAAATGAAGAATCAATCAGACACAGAGATGTTGAGTGAAGTTTCTTTAGTTTGACATGATGAAGGAAATCTGTAATAAGTTTCAAAGTAAGACTGGAATATATTGACTCCTTTTCTATATTATGAATTACAAACCCATTATTAATTGTACTGTTCAAAACACTAAATTAAAAATTAAGATGCTGAGACAGAAAAGGCCTTTGTAAATCCTGCTCCTCTTTGAAAATGTCTCCTGTATTCATCCACTATGTTAAGCAGTTAAATGATGGAATGGAATATGAGGAAGAAGAGGTCCAAACTGTATAGAGTATCCAATATTTTAATGGAAAGGGGATGGAGAATTAGAAGAATTAATAAAAACGCTTTGAAAGAAAAGCTACAGAGTCAGATCCACTGGAAATTTCAGATTTTCAGGAAGTTTTGTGATGATAACAGACATGTGATTTGAAGTTCTTAAAGGGAATAGTTTTAAATAACTTGAGGCTTCTGAGACTGGAGTTTGTTTGAAATGCATTAAATTAATCCAAGTTAAAGGACTTTCATGAATTTCTAAATGGCTTGTATGTTTTCTTTGGTCAGGGTCCAAACTCATATGCATGGGCAGTTTTTTCTACTTAAAAATATCTGACTGGACTGTCTTGGTTGTGAAGCATCTTCACCCATCTCAGTTAGAAGCTGTATTTATAGGTATGCATAGATTTTATCTGGGGAGCACTGTATATCCTACACTGTAGCTACATCCAGATGCACACAAACAACAGTACATGGAGTCTAACTATAATGATACAAAGAACTTCTGTTTATCATCAAACATTTCATATGTTCCACTACATGTGAAAGAATTATTATCTGTCCTCTTGCAGTACAATGTTTTTTTCCTAGAATAGAATTTTACTCTGCAAATTTATTTTGGTATTAAAAGGTTCCACTTTATAATGTCTATGGTTCAATCAGTGATCTAAAAGGCACTTAAAAGCTTTGAACAAGATACATAAAACGCTTTTATTGCAAAAGCTTTGCTGTATCTACCAATTTTACCATTGATCTCTTTCCATGTAAGGCAGTTCTGGAAGCTGCCCATGCTGTATAAAATCACATGGTGGCTTTTGATCTCCAGCTGGTGATTAAAGCACATTATGGAGGTTTGAAATTTTCTTGTGGTCATTAGCATACCTCCAAACACTTCTCTGCTAAATAGTAGTGGTGTTCTCACTGCATGCTGTTTAAATAAGAAACCAGGAAACTATAAACTCATTTACTATCCTTTGTGGCTCAGAGGATACAGATCTTTTGAATGAGGTGACTTTACCCTTACAATAGACTTACTGGTCAAATAGTGATTTCTTAAGGGTGATTAGTCTCTATCAAAATGCAGGGAAGAATGAGGTTATATATTTATTTAACCCCTTTTTGAGACAAACAAGCAGAAGTCAATGCTTTGCAAGACCTTGTATAGTTACTCCCTGTCTACCATTCCATATTTCCCACTGCTGAAACATGTCATCATCACTTTCAAGGTCACCAGGCTGTTGTAAGTTTTCCACAGTAGATTTTAAAACAATGCAGCATTAACTCTCTTGCTTGTAAATGGCAAAAAAGAAAAAATATATCTTTTCTCACTTTTTTTGAAACTGTATTTATTGGTAGGAAAAATAAAAAGTTCTCATTTATTTGTTACTTTCTCTACATCTTTGGAGGTTCCTTTTTTCAGAAAAGTCAGCTTTATATATTTCACTTTATTATATTACTTTGCATTTTATTTGTGTATTTTTGCCATCTATATCTCACTAGCAAGCAAAGTTTACTGAGTGTTACTCAGATACAGAGGAAAACATAACATTTGTTGAAAGAGATTACAGTCAGTAAATACCAAATAAACTCCAAAGATTTCTTTGAGTTGTTCTGGCTGGTCCCCTCACTCCCAAAACTAGAACTAATATAGATAACCTGGTTTCTGACAAGTCAGTGGTTATAGGCTTTTAAAAGAGGATAAAATCTGGGTCAGGTGAAGAATATTGGCTTAGAATGGATGTTCCAGTAATGGAGACATTTGAGAGGACAGTAAAATTTGTGGAACAGATTGGCAGGCAGAATATCAAGGTTAGCAGGTACCAGCAGATCAACGAAGGAACACAGTTTTGAGTCTGTTGTATTGTATAGCAAAGCACCTTGAATTATTTGATTCTAGGAAATAACAGATTCCCATCTCTGGTTTTATTGACCATTTTGACTAACACTTGGAGGAAGAGCAGAATGACAGAAAGAGAGAGCACTATATGATGAATTTTCATCATATAGATAACATTATTCTTTTATTTCCAAGCAACACCCTAAAATACCTAAGATCTTCTATAAGATTGGACACAGCAGTTTTTATCCAAGGATCTCATTGTTTAGAGAAGAAAAAAATAAAAACAAACAGCAAAGTAATGAAAAACATCCTTTTTTATATCAAAAGTTATTAATATAAGTAGATATTTTGGTGGATTAATTGTCTTATACAAACATTCTTTAAGGAAGTAGAAGGGGCAGAAGTCATTGACTGTTTCCCCTGGAGAAAGCATCATACAATGAAAATTAAAAATAAACAATTGCATTTCATTATAATCCACACGTTTCTGTCTTCTGGCAAGCTTTATTGTGCAGATATAGCTGTCTGATGCAGAAAGACTACTTACTGCTGCTCTTCTATACTCGAGCATGGCATGGAATTTTTCCCATCATGCTTCCCTACTGCATAGTTTTGGTGTTTGTGACCATGCTAATCTACATAAAATTTACATGACATGTAACAAATTATATGATTTGCATAAGAACTGGTCTTGCCCAAGCCCCAAATGGCACTAAGAAAGTAAAAAAATGCTACCACTAGGTGTCTCATTGGTTTCAATATACTCCAACCCAAGAGAAAGAAATGTTCAACAAAATTTAACAAAAATACCATTAATTACCACTGACATTCCCTCCTTTGTTACACCAGCACACCCTGAATTTAATCATATGCATTATTGTAATCAAGCTGTCAATCAGATTTTGAAATATTTAATTTTTTGACATAATTACAGAAGAATCCCTACAGCCTGTCTAGAACATGGATATGGCAAGATTGGTACTGTGTTACAAAATGTGATCTGACAAAAAAAAATGAAGCTTATGCAAAATATTAAAGAAACACTGAACTGATAATGGATTTACACTGCAAATATGTTACAACAGGCAGGATGTCAAGAGTTAATATAACTGCCTGCCCATTCACTGAGTAACATACTCATTCTTGTGCTTTAAATGCATAAATGCTGTCCATGTCATTTTTATTTTTGTTTTTAAATCTATAGCTTTAATTTTCTTAATTGGAACCAACTGTATGGAGGGCATTTTTCCTTTTGGGCTTACAACAAAAGATTTAGAGAAACAATCAGCAGAGAAGTGAGACACCAAGGAGAGAGCTGAGCTAATGTCAAAACTCCTCTGAGACAATCCCATCTATGGAGAGCTACAAAACTAGTGGGCCATTTGATTAGTGTTTGATAAGACTTCCATAGTACATATTGATACCTATTTCCAAAATTTCATCTTTATACTTTTTTTTTCTGTATTGTGGGGATCATATTTTTTTATGTTAACACTTCAAAAAATATGAGGTACATGTAGAGGTGGAAGGCCCTTTAGAAGGAGACCCATCTGTCAGTAATTGCAAGGGTTCCCCTGAACACAAATTTCAGCCTGGATCAGGTGAGCATTAGTCTGATATAGTCTCTCTCACTTTTAGGATGGTAGTTTGTCTTTTAACCAAGAAGGTAATTTTTACCATCTGATGACTATTTCATGGCCTCTGTGAATGAGTTTGCAGACCCCAGCCTGATTTTATGTAGACAGATGTCCCCCTTCACAGAAACAACTGTCACAATTGGCAATAGTTATCACACATGCTGGCAGCAGCATGGGCTCAGGATGAATGAACAGGAGGCAGGAGAGTGTCCTACTCACTATGAGAAGGCAGGTGAAGATGGGGGATGTTTGCAATGCCATCAACAGTGCTGCATTTTCAGTGTGCAGCATCATCAATTCAGGTATCTTTTATGTGACCAATGTTCTTGCTTTAAAAGCCACTTGTATGGATATTTCTAGACAGGTATTTCACTAGAATAACTAAATGTCTTTGGATAACTTAAGACAATTTCTTGTCTGATAGCAAATTAGCAATTAATTTCTTCCTTTCCAATGGTGGATGAGGAAAACTGGAAACACATTTTTCACTGGAGAGATATGCAAGGCTTTTAAGAAGTTACTGAAACACACATAATCCCAGCACTTTTCCACCCTCAGCCTGAGGAGATGCACTGTAACTATTCTCCTTTTCTGCATCTTCATTCTGTCCTCAGGGTCTCATTTGCTTATTTTCCATATCACTGGTAATGGCCTTGGCCTTGTTGTTCAGAGAAGTGCTGTTTTACTCGAGTATTATCTCAGCTCCTAAGATCTCTGTTTATATGATCTGGTTTTATTCCAGTTGAGTTGCCATATTTTCATACAGACATCTGTTGAAAGCATTGAATTAATGTAGTAGTAGAAACTAAGAAAACATGATTAGTCAGCTTTGGCCTCTGCCATAGTGAAGTTACCAGGGCACTGAGAGAAGATGAATAGAATCTGGTGGCCTCTCTTATGATTTATTCTTGTTAAATAGGTTAAATTTCTTTCTTTTCCTTTCTGTACACCTCCTACTTTCCATTCACAGACTCGAACCCAGCTCCATCTACACATATGAAAGATGGCCTTGCATATCTCATTTCTGCATTCCCTGTGGGCTGGCTGCTTTTCAACAAGAGGTGGAAGCTTTGTCCCTCCTCACCTACCTAAAGCTCATATTCAGTTGAAAAATGCTAGGGGTGTGTTTACCAACTATTGTTGAAACAACTAATTTTTTCATGGCTTTGAAGATATTTGAATGGCATTAAATCTACCTCAGTGATATAAATAAAGAAGTGAGTTCAGCAGTTTTGTGAAACCATATACTGACAATATACTAAACTGTCCACTAAACATTTTTCAATCTCCATGGAATATCAGCATACTGACTGCAATATTTCTGTCTGTGTTCTTTTACTTGCTAATAATCAAATTGCAGCCATCAACCTTTTCATTTAGATCTACTTGCTCCAAAAAGTAAGCACTGCCATTTGAAACAATTTTGTAGCTCTCTGAAATGGAATGTAAGTTTTAAATTGTTGAATTGTAAGACTGCCACCTCGTAAACATATTATAATGTATATTAGTCTATTTTGGTGAACAGCTGAATAATAATGTACTTTAAAAACAGTTTGAAATGCATCTTCTAAGATATAAAGCAGAGAGGATGGCTAATATGAGAATATGGCATTTCACAGTAAACCTAATGAAAGCTTGTGAAAACTACAGTATCTCATCACCACACTGGCTACATTGGCTGCAATACAGTCAATACTATATTGACTACTAGAAAGGCTGTAAGTACAAAGCATTCCATCTCTCCTGATGAAAGTAACTGAGCTGGGCCAAAATTGATGGGTAGAAGAGTAAATCTTCCAGTTTCATGAATTTTGTATAACTAATTCTTGCATATTTGTTAGAATTGTGTCCCGCCTCCCTGACCAATGTCAACTTTGCTTTTCCTTCATTTCCAGAGAGTCTTTTGAGAATGATCATTAAAGTAATAGCATGTTTTTAATACATAATTTATCTGCAGAGCCCCAAAATAGAGCCTGCTTTGCCTATGTTTCTAGTTCAGAAAACTCAAGAGAGTACAACTACTTTTAAAAGGATTAGATTGTCTGCCTAGGTGTTTTACACATTTTATGAAAATAGTTCTTCAAAGCAGAAAATGTTTCTTAAGTGTTTGCCGTTTACTTGGATTTGCATTGTTTGTGCATGACATAGCCTTCTAAGTAGAGGGACCGGTCTTCCTGTCTCAGGCATGAAATTATGAGTCCCATTTGCTTGACCCTGCATACAGAAAGAGCTGAAGTATCTCAAAGTGCACATGCCACCTCTCTGGTGGTACAACATTTGTACTTGGTCCTTCAAGCAAGACAGATGTTCTGAACAATTAATTCCCCTAACAAGTAGGCGATACTTCTGTAGAAAAATTTAAATTTTTATTAGTTATCAAGATATTGATTTAACAAGTATAATAATCTTTAATAATCAAATCCCCAAAAAAGATGGAAAGCATAAAAGACAGCAAGGACATATGGAGAATTTCAATAGTAAAATGGCATATTTAACTCACAGCTTCCAGGTTGTTGGTTTATTTTTCCTCCAATGGAAGGCCAAGGCTAAGCTAAGGGATGCAGGTTATTATAAAGCATCTGAAAAGTTCCTTGCAAAACATTATTTTTAGATGAAGTTTTTTTGCCAAATTAACAACATAGCATAATAAAAATGTACTTGTCTGCCCTAATGTCATTTTTACAAAGGCAATGTGAGCCTGGAGTAGATAGGAATCATTAAAGGTGTGATCTAATAGTGTTTTATTCAACTTTGATTGATTGTGAATTTCTATCTCACATCAATAATAAGCTGCAAAAACCTTCACGATACTAATAAACACAAGAGTCAGAACACTAAATTAGCTGTGCTTCCTACTGTATACTAACAGAGGAAATAATGCCCCACAAAAAATCAAAATCATCATGAAAAATACTCAGACAGAAGCACTCTCAAAACCCGTACAAAGCATTCCAAGAAAGAACCAGAAGGGACATTTGCCTAGGAATAAAGGAAGCCTGAGGATTTAACACATGAGTGACAGAGATGACAGCAGGTAGGAGTGGGTAGCTGAGGGGTTTGGTCTGGTGGCAGGGAGTAAAGAATTGCACCTGGTGTTTCTGGGCATAGCAGTTGTTGGGAAGCAGATAAAGCAGACAGAGGGCAGAGTCCAGACAGGATAGGGCAAGGAGAACTGAGATGGAGTTACCAAAGAGAAGACCTGGCCAGCTGGAAAGCCTTTTCAAATCAGCAGTGATTAGAAAAGAACAAGGACAAGCAGGGGGAGGAGGAGAAGGAAGACATATCTGCCCCAGTGTTTTTCCACTGCTTCAGTAAGTGAGCATTTTCCAGCTGAGGAGGGAGGGAAACTGAAGCAGACAAGGCAGCAGGTAGAAGATACTTGCCAACTTCAAATTCCAGGCCAAGTTTGTTTAGCATGGCCACACATGCTACACTTGGCACCTGCCAAGTTGACCTTTTGCAATGGTTTAGAATTTTACCTGTTCCCTTTTCACTGCATGAAATGATCCTGGGACACTTCTACTCCATATGTGAAGGTCGTATGATGAAGATGTGTCTGGAGAAAAATGAATTGTACAAATAAAATTAGGTATGTACTGAAAAGCAGCTTTTTGTCTTCTACTGTGCAGTTCTGCCAATGCAATTCAGGCTTGACTTGCTACCCTGTGTAAATTTCAGTGCTGCCTCTCTTCAGAGCATTGACTCAGTCATGCTGAACTATGACACCTCTGGCAGAATAGAGTCTATTGTAACATCTTATAACCTTTACAACTCAGAACCCAACACAGTAGTCAACACAAACCAGAGCAACTCCAAAAGCATATTTATAATGCAGATGTTTTGATATATCACCATTCAATGAGGTAGAAATTTCAGTCTGGTACACATAACTACCTTTTAAATAAAGGGTCGCATTATTAACAAGATGCATCATGTGTTTCAAGGTCCACGAGGGAGCACAGGGGACAGTCAAGATTGGTTTCTTTTTACTGTCATTACAATCCAAAACATATGACTGGCCAGCTTAGGGACCTGAAGCATAGATAGTTTTCCTTTCTAATCATAAATTGAATTTAAACTATTGGCCTATAGAAAGGCTGGTAAGAAACCAAAGGTTGCCAAGTTATGTAAGTGACACTGAATAGTTCTGCTGTTTCAGTGCAATTCCTACAGAAAAACAGGGTGTACAGAAAACAACCCTATCAGTTTTGGCATCATCATTGCAGACTGAATAGCAGCAAAGGATTAGATCTTACCTAAGGAGGGAGCTATTCTAAAGCATCTACCTACTTTTCTGGTTTAATTTCACACAGAGGGACATGCTCCAGCATACATCTGCCTTGGTCCTGGTCTCTTTAACCCAATGTTAAGGAGTAACCACAACAACATGTAGCTGTTTCTTAGCAAGTCCATGAGCAGATGAACTTGGCAATGAGTTGGCAGTGATCAAGTTAGTGTTTCCCTACTGTTCTCAATTCCTTAGTATCAAGAAGCAAACTCAGGTGCCAAAAGCCATTTCTGCTCTTCAAAGAGAACAACATATTTCCATCTTTTATAGGAGACTTTGAAAGTGATATTATGGAATTGTATTCAAAGAAAACTTCACGGTCTTCAGTAACATGACCATCATGGCCATTCTGATCCTCATACATAGAGCAGAGTACTTTCAGGTCCTCCTTAAAGAACAGTTTCCTCACAAGCTGAATTTAACTTATACTGCTAACAGAGATTTCTTCTATGAAACATTGAGCCATCCAGTGGCACAGGCTGAAACAAACTACTACATGTACTTGTTAATACATTTCTCCAGTCCCTTTCCTTCTAGTGACTATGAAAAAAAGCAGTAAAACATCTGTTTAGTGAGTATTGCAAAAAGAACTGAAGGTGATGAACATTTCTCATAATTTAAGGTCAGAAAAAAATGGTCTCTTGACATTGATTTAATACAGAATAGTGATGGGAAAAAAAAAAAAAAAGAAAGAAAACAATGGAAAATTTTAAAAAGTCAAAGTTTCAAATTCGGTGTTTAGGCTGTGCATCTGCCCTTGACTCACCTCTTTTCACATACATGGTTTTCTACATGCAGTGGTTAACATCAGATCTCAGTCTTTGTCCCCCTGCAAATTCTTGTCATAATACTTTGAATTAACTTAGCCCAGATCACCTCACTTTTGTGAACGCTAGAGTCTCATGACTGCAAAATAATACTTTAGTATTTGAAATAGGAAGAGATAAGTATCTATACACAGAAGCAGAGATACAACCTTTGAGGGCTTAAATGATCCAATAAATAAATACAGTGTGAGTGGTTTAGGGTTTTTTGTTTTGTTTTGTTTTAAAAGATTGTGAGCAAATTAAATGCTAAGTAATGGTGCTATAGCAATAACGGGTAGAGCTTGGCTTAGCATAGGCAAAGAAGAGAAATCATTAACAAATAAAATAGAGAGCACCTCAGGGGACACACCTACAGACAGTCTGTCACCCACTGGTTTTAACATTTCAATTCAAAATTTAATTAGATATCAATTTCTGAATGCCTAAATAAAATCATCCCTTTTGCATAGAATCAACATGCAGCAGCTTTCACTGCTAAATGTGAGGCTCTAACAACATCCCTCTTCCTAAATTTTGTGAGGAAAGAATAACAACAGAGTAGCCAGAAATTACATTCTTGGTTCCAGCAATGCAACAAACCACCTAACAAAAGTAAACTATTTTAATACCAACATTTAAGTCATCACTGATGCACGGAAAACAATAGCAAAGCTTTATAAAAAGTATGTGTGAAGCAACAATATTTTGAACGAAGCTAGCAAAGGGCAGGGCTGAAAGTCTCTGGTATCCCTAGTTAATAAGGAAATATTTCAATGATCACAAAAGGAATTACAGTCTTCTCTCATTCTAGTTAAATTTCTCTAAAAGAAGATAAATCTGTGATTACAGAATAGCTTGTCCACACAACAACAAATGGTGCTTTTCTACCTTCATATAAGGGAGTACGGAAGAAAAATTGGCTTTACCTAAAATTTATGTCAGCTTAATTGTTCTGAGGAGACATTATTCAAGTCTTCCAAAGGCTTCTTTTTTCTCTTTTTTTTTTTTTTTAAAAAAAAAGGCAGTCTTAATTTTGGAATAATGAAAAGGAGCCACTCTCTGGTAAAACACAGTGATTTTTATGGAAAACTTTCACCCTAAAAAGCTAATTTTAAGTAAACTTAGGATCACACCAAAATTTGTAGGTTATCTAGGAAACCACTGTAAGTACTAAATACAACACTGTAAACTCTGAACTTGTAAACCAGTAAGCAACACTGTAGACTTCATGGAACTCCCTGCTGCTGCAATATTGTCAGAGAGATCATTGCAGAATCTAGGCATAAATAGCTAATTTAGGTTGTCATAAAGAATGAGAGGTGCAAAAGAAAAGCCAATAGTTCTGTTCTGGGGACAAACTAAGCTCTAATCAGTGTTTCCCTTTCTAAACAAAATGCAGCCAGTCCATTTAATGTCCAGATGATAGGTCAGGTGTACTCTGTCACAATGTATAGTCCTGCTGTCTATTTTACCTTACCAAGGCAACCAGGGTTTGGAGGAGACCAGTGGCACAGAGCATGTCGGGGTTTCAAGAGCAATTATGGCTGAGTTTTACCTACCAAGAAATAAACATAACTACAGCTTTCTGAAGGAATTGTTAGCTACTCAGAAATACAAACTGTTGTGCAAATGTGTGAGCTACCTTCACTACTGTTCTCAGTGCATTTTTCCATGGGGATTTATTGGACTGGCAGTTTCTATACTTCACAAATAATTCAACACAGTTGTGGTAGGCTTAGCTGTGTTCTGCAGCAGGTGGGCAGGATGAGACTGTAAACCATCTGTCCATTCATCTATCTTAGACACATAACTCCCTATTTCAGTAATACTCAAAAATCCTATCATTAGACAACTGATAAAATCATCTCCATTTTGGAGATGGGAAATGAAATGAGGCCTGGGCTCCTCCATCAAGTTTGGGACGAAGTCTGTAGTGTCCATAGCCTTTGTGATAGTGCCCTACTCAATGGGCAATTTTCCTCCATCTTCTACAACATCTCTCCCTACCCGAGGTTCCCTAGCCCTTTGTGTGGGGTGTACACAGAGTGAGATGGGTCATAAAGAGAGTGGTGTGGTTTACTTTCTTCATGTTAATTCAGTTTATTCAGGCTATTTAGCATATATGTTATTCAAAAATACCTTAATGTAGATGGATGGATCCAGTCTCTGAGTTTCATAGCTGCACTTCACATTTAAGTGTAATCCAATCATTACCCACAGTTTTGCAGTGAACTACACTGAAATAGCATACAGTATGTGGGGGTAATGTTGACTGTGGACTATGTCAATCTAAAGTGAAACATTAGGGGGTTTCATGTTCCCTCCAGCATGGGAAAGGACAATTTTGTAAAAGATGATTGGGTATTTACTCATGTCAAAGAGCAAACGCTAGTGCCAGCAGTGGGAGGTATGGCTGCACAGAGGAGATTCACGGGCAGGCAACTGCTCCCTGGGGCTGCAGATTCTGACATCAGGGCTGAGGCACCCTCTCACTACAAGAGCCGGAGGAGCTGTGTTAGGGCTGCTGGTACAAACAGCCCTGCAGGCTATCCCTGTGCAGATGAGTTGCCCAGCTGTGCAGAGGAGTTGCCCTCCTGCCTCTTCAGGAGGAGGCTCCTAAGGGCTGAGATAAAAATTGTGTGCCTTTCTTTTTTTTTTTTACATATGAACAGTATTTCCAACTTGTTTCAAAAGCAGTAAGGCCTAGGCCAAAGGAGAATCTTTTCAGCAGTGGTTAATGGCAAGCACACAGGCATACAAAGAATTGCAAAATTTGTAAATGGAGTAGTACATAGTTGGACAAGGTCTGGGAAGGCATCCTGTCTGCAGGCAGCTGACTCTGCAATCAGAACAGTAGCAGTCAGCTGAAAAGCTGCATCTCCTCCAATTCATAATGCCCAATATGATCCTGTTCCCAACTAGATCGACAGTGCTTGTTGTGTTTCTATTTCCCATAGACACTGGGAAATTTTGAAGATAAGGAACATGACCATCTTATTTCCTAAGAACCTTGCAAACAGAGAAATGATTAAACTGTAAGGGATAGGCAGTAGGCTCAGACCCACAACCCTGTTAATACAGTATCATCTTTGACAGAGTATCTCTGCCATGGTAAGGGGCTATCTTTGCTTGGGCACTTAGCCCAGCAGCAAATACAAGCTGGTTCAGCTTCACAGAGCTCACTGTACAGTGCCGGGGGCCTTCAAAGCCTTGAGATAAGTTGTTTCCTAACAAAGTTGCTGGCTGTATTGTGAACTGGAGGAAAATTTCTAACAAGAGTTTCCGGTGGATAGTGGAGGCTGCACATTTCCAAACGGACAGTGGACATAGATAGCTCATTTATGCTCTCTGACAGCAATTCCTATCAAACCATTTAATTGATTTCTGAATTGTGAGACACCCCATGGGTGCAAAGCCTACTGCTAGCAGCACCAGGGCCCAGTAGAAAGCTTCTGTTTTACCTAAACCAGTGCACCCTACTAACACACAGTAAAATATGTGTCCTGGACCCTTTAAGCCCCCTGTTGTCCATTACAACATTTCCTTGGTGTTTTCCTTCATCATTGTCCAGACCCCTCACTATTTATGCAGAAGCCGAAGCACAGTTCACCCAGTGCAACACACCTGTATTTTGGAGGAAGAACAACAAAGCTTTGTTGCTCTCAAAGCAGCGTAAAAGCATCACATTAGTGGAGATGCCAACACAGTGACTCCTGGGTTGCCAGTGCATCCGAAGAAGCTGGCACCAGTGGCAGAAGCCTCAGTCCCTGGAGAACGCAGCGTGGCTTGCCACGAAGCACGAACCACTCACACAACAGAAAACACGTAAAAAGCGGTATGAAGACGGGTGGTTGGTGCACAGCTCGGCTTTGCCTGAGGCCTTCTCGAGCTGCCACCCCCTGTGCCACCAGGCTGCAGGGCAGCCGGAGAGCCAGCACCCAGCCGGCACCCTGCCTATGCCGGGCCTGAAATCCACGGCTGCACTGCTGCAAACACTGTCGTCCTGCCGGGAGCACGCTGCTTCTGCTGTGAGGCTTGGGACTGGAGTGAAATTAAATTAAGGCTCTCTTCCTAGTGAACGGGAATGCAAGGCAAACTCTGAGCTGGAAGCTGGCTATCGGGCAAAGCCCTCGCTTGTGGATGTTTTCCGCACAGACACACAGAGGCAAAATCACACTCACCTGGGGGTCACGCAGCAATAACGTCGGCACTCCATCTGCTTACCAAGAAAGCCAACATAGTGTTAAAAAGCAGGCAGGATGCTCAGACCAGATTGGACTTTAGACAGGAAATTATCTTTTCAAATTTTGGTTGAACGATAAGAAGCT
>JANHFX010025000.1:0-13973 GCA_027560015.1 Chloroceryle amazona
GCCCCACTCCGGCCCGAAGTTCGGCCCCGAACAAAGGAGAGCTGCGGCGGGGAGCCACCTGGGGTCCGGGCAGCGCTCCTCCCGGCAGGGAAGAGGGAAGGGGTTCCGGGATGTTTTTAAACGTAAAACAACCACCAAACAAACGAACACCACCACCACAAATCATTTTTAAAAGGAAAAACAAAACAAAACAAAACAAAACAAACCAAACCCAAACCCACAAAACAAAAAGCAACCAAGAAAGAAAATCTTCCCACCCGTCGTTTGCTTCGTGAAGAAATTACGGCCGTAAACATAGACACGGCATTGATTTCAGATCATATACTTGCACAGTATTTGGGAAACGCTTATTTCCATGCACACTGCACAGTGCAAAGGTCGAACAGGAGCTGCACATGGAGACACGGAGTATGGTGGAAGTCACCTTGAAAGGGTGACAGTGGGGCTGGTTTTAGAGCAGAGCCTGTAATAATGTTCAGAGGGTTAAAAAAGGAGGACAGATTAACATGTAGCACATTCCACTGGGCTGCTGGAGGTGCTTTCATTTCATAAGGTTAAAAAAAAAAAAAAAAAAGAGGCCATATTTTGATGGTTAAGTAGCTTACAGAGCAAAGGCAGGACAAAGGGTGTCCCAACTTGATCTGAAAAAAAAGATCCTTTCTATAAATGAATTAACATTTCTTAACTGAATAAAACTTCCCAGTTTTAAAGGTATTGTTTAGTTTTACTGTGGTAGTAGTGGGCTTATTATTTTGTTTTCTGCCATTAAATCAAACCTGGGACCAGAAAGACACCTATCAGAAGCCCGTGCTCAGAAACCAGACTAAAAATGTGTGGTTCTGAAAGTGACCATGGTTACAGACTCAGAAACACAGGAAAAAAAGAACCTGGAAAGGTTTTTTTGTGATTTTTTTTTTTTTTTTTTAACTTCATCACTGCAGATGAAACCTTGATCCTTCTACCTCTGCTGCAGAAGTCCAGTGGACTCCAGTGAAAGCACACGTCAGTATACAGGGAGTTGTACTAAGGTAGTGGAGGTACCACATGCACGTTTCATCCTCTCTGCACAGCACTTGGTGTTTTATTTGCCCACTTCTGTGGGCAGGTGCTACTTTCAAGGACTGAACTGTTCTCTGCACTCCTAGAAAAAACTTCAGGTCTCTGGGATGAGTAGAAAGATCCACACATGTGTGCATGTTACAGCCTCAGGAGCCACCAGTCAGCCTGCCAGTGCCCTGGAGACTGTGCATGTTGCAAAACAGCCACAAGGGCAGGCAAAGGGGAGCTTGTTCAAATGCAGGGGCAATTAAAAAGACATCTGGTTTGACTCACCCTCTCAGCTCCTCAAATTTAGTCATAGCAGTCTGAAGTTTGAATTTCCTCTTGTAGTGTAAAATAGATATTTAAAAGGTATGTGGTGTAATAAAAAACCTTACCTAGCTGGTTGCAAACTGAATACACTGATTTTCTCTGTGGAACCTTACTTGGCAGCAATGACGGACATGGGAGTGGCGTATCCTGGGGTATCTGAGTCAAACAAGATGGGCCAGATGATGCAAAGGAACCAGTGACATGAATGGACTCTGGTTCATATTTTTTCCCCTTCAACATGTAATCTTCAAATTTCTGTATTTTCTTTCTGGGAAAAACTTTCAGATCACCTCCAGTCAGTTTTAGAATTGAGAATTACACTGAACAGCTTTAAAAACATTGCTTTTGCTTTGCAGGATTGATATGTTCAATATTCTTAGGATGCTATAAGGCTATTGATTAAATAAGTTTAATTTTTTAACCTCCAACTCATGATCTACATGAGATGACCTTGCACTTCTTTCTCAAACAGCAAAATACTGCAAGTGCTTTCTCGGTACAGAAAATGCTGACATCCCCACAAATTCACAAGCACTAAAATACGCACCCACAAGGTCTGGCTTTAAATCTTCCAAACATTGGTGTGAAGATACCTCCTATGCAATTAGCTGGTAGAACTTTGCCCATCATCCTGCTCCTCTGGCCAACCCCTGCTGCTGGTAGCCTATGCCAGCACCCAGGTGAGGATCAGTTGCTAGAGGCATGGGGGACTCCTGATCGATGGGCTTGTTGGCATTGGTCACCTCTTAGCATTTCCAGTATGAATCTGTTTATAGCTGGTAGCAAAAATTCACCTCTGGCTGAAACTTGAGAAAGGCAATCTGATTGCTGCACCCAAACATAGTTATTTTGAGCAAATATCTATACCCCAATGTCAGCTGTTTTCTGTTATACAGAAGCACTATAGCCAGTCTTGACACCTTTTAAAGAGGTTGAGGAGGCTGGTAAAGAAGGAAGAGAGACAATGAAGAGAGGGGCTGTAGTTTCACGCTACAGAAGTGCAGTTGCAGTGCTTTGCCCTGGATGTGGAGATGTCACACTAGAGGGAAAATGAAATGGCTAGAGGAAAAAAGCAAAGTAACAACTGTCTCTGTGTCTTCACATGCAGTTATTGTAAAGCACTGACACCAAGTGAAACAAAACCCCGTAAGTACTTCAAATGAGGAGAGTGGCGTTCATACATGAGCTGATCTAGAATTAGTCACCAGTCTCAAAATACTGTTTAAGAGAGGTCAAAACCATCACTCCCATTTTGCAGAGGGAGAACTGTGATGGGAGAGTGGATGAGATTTGCTCTCTCCTCCCCTGGCTGTCTGCTCTTGAACGACACAGTGCCAAGGGTACACATTTTCCAGGTGACCGCACAAAACAATGTGTGGATTTTCACCCAGAGTTCGAATACAGTCAGAAAAGTTTGGCAGGGAAGTAGCTTTAACTTTGGGTGCCACTGCACTGCCTTTGGGAATTTCATCCCCTTTTCTCCTGCCACCTTCTTAAGATTGAGGAAGAAAATAAAATCTCTTTCTACAGCTTGCATTGACAAGGGCGATGTTAAACCTTTGAGGTTGGGTGCTGATAAAATCAGATTCCTAATCTCGTTCAACTCTCCAAAAGGGGTTAATGAAATTATTGTATTATTGTTGTATCAGCTCAGTGTCGTGGATGACTAGCAGGAATTTCTTAATAAAAGCATGCCCTGGCAGTGGTCTGGGATCAGCAGTGCCTGTCTGTGAGTTTCCTGGTGGGCTTTGAGGGTTTGGTACAGACCTAGAAATGTAAATAATAATACAGCCCATAGTATCACACAAAGTAATTTCCTAGAATAAACAAGTCCTCAGTGGGGCTGAAGCCCAAGGCTAGGATTTGCCCCTGGAGTAGCTCATACAAAAATTACAGAAAATGTTTACTGTTGTTGTTATGCCCCACAAGAATGATGGTAACCCACAACAGTGTAAAATGTGGCCTGGGGCCAAACTGCCCTCAGGTACTCACATATAACCCCATTAAAAAATAATAACTCTGTGGCCTTGCGGTGTGGCAGGGATGGATTTCAGCAGGAGGTGGCTGGATAACCCTCACAGCTCTAGGGATGGCCAGATTTTATTTTGGTACAGAAACATGGCAGCATGAGTTGCTGCAGAAAACATGAAAAGGGATTGAGGGCTTTGTTCTTGCACCCTTTCCCAAAAGGAAGCCAAGTAAGGAACGGCTTCCAGATGGATGGCAGTAATTTATTCCTTTGTTGTTGTTTTTTTAATTCCTTATACAGTGTCTATTTTTTTCACCCTTTCCGCTGCTTCGTCTCTTGGGGGAGTCAGGTAAACAACGGGCTTAAGAAGCAATAGCTGGCTGGGTGTGATGCTCTAGTTGTAGATGAACAGGTTGCAGCTAAGGTACTTCTGAGTGCATTTGTTAGCATCGGTTCTACCCCCAAATGCTACAGTCTTCCTTCAGGTATATGTAACATCCCCACATACACATCCCATCAGTTTACCTATATGAGACAGGGGTCTTTGTAGGAGGCACAGGGGGGATGAGAGCCCAGCTCAAACCACGAAGCATCTACTCTGGCTTGGTGTAGAGTTTGGCAGATCAACAAATCTGTATTTACATTTCTCAGAGGAATGACATTAATTAGATACTGTGGATGCATAAAACCCCAGAGTTCATTACAACCTGTTGAGAAAGGAGCACATGCCTTAAACAAACAAGGAGGAGTTGAAATTCAGAAAGGAAAAAATAGAGCAAAGATCAGGAAAAGAAGCAGAAAAAGGGGGTATCATTTTCCTGGTCTAACTACCGTGATGAAGGGCTCACATTGCATGGCACATTTATATTTTAGATGCCACAACCCCCACTGGTGCCATAGGGAACAACTAGCATTAGGCTGTAAGCTCTAGGTGATGTCACCTCTTCCCTTCCAGTTTGCATATTCTGTCAGACCCCTCAGACCAGCAACCTGTGACAGTGTTCAGAGACCTGCCACAGGTTCAGGCTGGCCACATGCCCAAGGAGCTGCTCTTTATAAACCAGGTACTATGTTTTATGGTCTGCTCCCACTCATTCCATCTGAACTCAAGTGCAAAAAAAAACCTCAAACAAACAAAACCAAAAAAAACAACACCCAAAACCAACGAAGAAACTCACCCAAAACAACCCCTCTACAATACTTCTTGCACGGCTGTTACTAAATCCATAAAGTCATTCACTTACAGAGTCATAAAAATGGGATTTATTGTACATTTCCTGCTCCAGCCAGGGTCTTGTTTCAGCTCCCTCAGGTAGACAAAACACAGGGGACTATAAACTTATTAAAATAATCGTTCAAACTTCTCCATGGATGACTTGGAAGTAGCAAGGAGGAAGAAAAGGTTCTTTTAATGCAGTCTTTCAGACTTGGAATTTTTGGAGCTGTTTCTATGATCTCGTTATTAATGATCCTGTGCCCTTTGGGTCTGCATACCTCCTAGAATATTTTTTGCCTTATTCATATTTACTCATATTACCCGTATTCCTGAAGTCCCAGAAAAAAAAAGAAGAAAAAATTATTTTCCCAGGGTTTTGCCTGCTACATGAGTGGTAAAATTCACAGGATGGCTAGGAAAATATGCTGCTTTAAACACCTAGAAGCCCAATTAACATGCATTTCAAGGACAAAATGATGCCAATAGCAATTCTGTTTATTATTACCGATTGTAGGTTTTCAGTCTATCGACACAGACACATGTTCATATCCATGTCCCGCACCAGGCTCATTTTGCAGGGTGAATCTGTTTGCTGCTTGGGATTTTCCCAGGTTTTTGTGTCCATGTCAGAGTTTATAACATCTCAGTACTGAAGTTTGCTACCCCAATGCCGATTTTCCACCTGGACATTAGTACTCGCACTAGTGCTCCTGCAAAAAAGTACAGAGAGATTTATTGCAAGAGGTATGTGCTTATATAAGCACTCAGCCACACTGAAGGGGACTTATGCCAGAAGACAAAAAGCTGAACCTCCTGACATATCTTGACAATCCTTCCCTGAGTCTTCCCAGCTCATTTGCAGAGCAACATATTGTGCAAATCTGAGCACAAGAGACTCCTGTGGTAGAGAAGTGCTCCCATTTCTGGTTTAGCTGGGATTATGATGTCCACAACTTTCCTCATCCCTTGGTTCAGCAGGCATTAAGTGCACATTCAAGTACAGCAAAGGATGGAACTTCCATCTTTTCCTTTGGAAGAGCACATCTTAAATTCAGAGGCAACAGATGCTTTCTATCCATAATCTGTAGCTGATAAATTTGTGACCATCAAAATTGTGACAATATCACTCCAAATATTTAAAATCATCTAAATATCATGTCCACTATAATTTTACCATCTTTATAAGTAAATTGCCTAAAGCCTGTGATCACATTCAGAACAATAGTTTCACATTTCAAAAGACAAAAAGCAGCAGTACTTCCTCCGACACAGCAGCATACATACAACTGTCTCTGAATTCATATGTAGATACCTGGATGTTTTCACAGTTGTGCAATTTTATCACCAAAAGCATAGGAAAATAAGCCAAAAGTATCAGACAGGTATTTAAAACTAAGAAATGTGAGAAGAGTCTATTTTTTCTGAGGAATGAAGAATTAAAACTTTGTCCCCAGTTCCATGAAGGTCCCCCTTCAGATAACAGTATTGCACATGCTGCAGGACTACAGTGTTTGTCTAAATACTTCTAGAATCAAAAAATTATGAAAAATATTAAGAAAATGGCAAAAGGGAGCCAAGCTGAGTACACATCCAAAGCACAGCTTGCTGGGCACTACTCAGACTCATGGACTTAAGACTGGCAAAGCATTTGCCTGAATTTTAAAGCAAAGTAGTTGCATTTTCATTTAATCTCACTGTTCTTCATTTGTCTGTGTTAATACAGCAATTTTCCAGTGCAAAGATGAAGAACAACGATCTACAGTCACTTAACTGTACTGATTGGCATGTCATTAGCGTACTGAAGGCAGTTCTTGCTTCAGTGGGGAGGACCTGCTGCTGCACTGGAGCGGACTCTGAGGAGGATGCTCGGCTGCTTCACTTCCCAGCATACAATTAATTATTTTTTTCCCCCCTAACTATTGCTCAAGTACTTATGAATGTGATCTGGCCTCCATGGCTGTATTATGTACAGATGTTCAATTTAAACGTGCATTCAGTTCATTATTCTAATGCGGCAAATTGCTATACCCTATTACTATGACTATGCAGATAATGAAAAATAGATACTTCCCTCCCACTGTGGTCCACATTGGGGAAACAACAGAATCCACTGAACCCTCTCTAAGTTATAATTGCCTCCAGATGGAGCATTTAAGGCAAAAAACCTGCAAAGCTCTCTAATACCATATACATTACACAGCATTTCTCGTCTGGCTCCTGCAGAAATAATTTGAGCTGCCTAGCTTAAAGGCCATAACCACTCAGAGTTTAATTTTGTTAAACCATAAATTTACTATTTCAGATTTACAGCCTCTCCGGTTGCACAGCCTGAGTCTGCCTCTGCTCCTGCCTGCCCAGATTTATGAGCAGCACCCAGCAGTATTAAGTACCAAATCACACCCGTGCCTAAAAATAAGCCCTCTACGAACAGTTGAGTTTTACAGTAACAGCTGAATATCACCAGGTGCTGAAACTTGGACTCACCACTGATTTCCGTGGGAGCTGATTTGGTTTGACATGCCCTAGGATAAAGTATTACCTATAAATAGAAGCCAATGCAGTTTGTGTGTCTTTTATTTGTGTTTTTAGCAGTTACTGGTGCGATCACAAAGGGCTCTGTATGGGAACCTCAGCAAATTCAGGAAAAGAAACATTCCTTTCCCCGAGAGCTTTTACTAACACACCTGTAGAGCCACACAAACAGCAGATGCTCTAGAAAGCCAAAAAATATGAAATCTAATCCTGTAAAAACAACTTCATTTTAAGAAGCCAACCCATGTGCACAGCAGTTTTTAACTCTTCCAGGTTAAGATTCCCGGTTGCGTTATATGCATCCCTGG
This sequence comes from Chloroceryle amazona, assembly GCA_027560015.1. NCBI lineage: Eukaryota > Metazoa > Chordata > Aves > Coraciiformes > Cerylidae > Chloroceryle > Chloroceryle amazona. Next base: position 7,397 of record JANHFX010025000.1, read on the forward strand.
ATCGCACCCTTGCCCCAGCAGTAAGAACACACAGCTGATGAGGCTTTCCAGATGAGTAGCAGCTCCTTGATGCTTATATTTAACTTCACGACTCAGTGTCTCATCCCATTTCTGATCTACTGGAAAGCTTTAACATTCAGCACAGCTCCTGAGGCTGAAGCTGCTGCTGTGACTTGGTGAGGGTGTTTGTGTTTTGACACTTTTATTTTTACTTTTTGAGAGATAGTAATGAAGGTAGAAAAAATGATTAGGAAGATTTACAAAATTAAGGAAGAGGGAGTGGTCTATAAACACAAATACCACAATATTATTTTAGTGTGAAGCCGTTACACAATAACATAATCCACAGCCATACCTGAAGTGCCCAGTCTCTTCAAAAATCTTATTTTTCTGCAGAACCTTTTTCTTGCTCACCAGGTCTTTCAGCCCTTTGCAGCAGTCCACACTGTTCAGCATGTCCAGTGATTTAATCACTTCAAAGTATGCACCAGACCCCAGTGAAGCCCTTTCCCCCCTCAAAAAAAAAAAAAAAAAAAAAAAAAGTAGTTTAGAGGACATTTTGGCAACTTTGGGTGTTTCAGATCATAGTTCTTAATCCCACACACGGTTAAATTGTGTCAGAATAAATATCACACCCAGGAAATCATTACCATGTTTATCTTAATCCAGTTCCCAGATGATATTATGGATTATTTTTTTTTTGGGGGGGGGGGGGTTGGTTGTTTTGTTGGTTTTGTGTTTTGTTTTTTTTTTTTTTTTTAAACAAACCAAATTTTAAAAATGTTGAACAATGAAGCGACAGTGTTGAGAATTAAATGTTGCTTTACTTCACTTTGCTACTTAAACTTCTATAGGTGAACTAATACCAAGGGAAAAAGTTAGTAGCAATTTTCCAGAATATAAGTTTTAAGTGTGGCCATTTCACTGTCCCTCCCCTAGTATTGCTTTCACAAGATCCATAAAAATAACCTCCCAACAAGCTTTTTTTAAGGCTAGGTTTTTTTTTTCTTCCACATTTGTAGACTGTTCATACAACAATGTTGCTTTTTTCCTCTCCCTGAAGCCACAGGCTTGCTTACTAAAATTGGAAACACAAAGACTTTTTCAGCAGTATAGCTCACAAGTGTACACACTAATATTTGCCAGTTTAACTAGGCAGGAATAAATTTGATCAAGGTTTTGTAACTTAGAAAGAGCTTAGGTTTTTTACCTACTCATTAAGGACTAATTAAATACCTGATGAGCTCCTACTCTATTCACAGGGCTGTCAGTCACCATGCTGGAGTCATTAGAATACAAGTTTAGGAAAAAGACATTTTTTAATACCACAGGATTTTTTATTGGTAGATTTCCCTTTGGAGAAGGAGGCAGCAGCAGGAGCAGCAAGGGTTGTGCCTGCTCTGCCTCTCAGCTCCAGTGCTTGTGCAAACTACCCCCCCCCTCACAGCCCCGTCCCACTGGATCAGATCCATGTATAAGGTGGTGTTTAACTGTCCCTCAGTGTTTTATCACTGGCTTTTACTTCCTTCTCCCCTTTCAGACTAGGGTCACTGAGCTCTTAACAGCACCTACATCTACAGCTGACATTCAGGCATTCCAGTGTTATGTCAAGAGGCCGTGTCCTTGCTGATATGCAACTTCTCTTTTTTGCTATTTGGATTTTCTGCCAGTAACTGGGGTTTTGAGAAGGTCTAAGAGGATGTCCGTTTGAAGTGCTCCAGGATGCTTCTTGAAAGGCATTTGATACCTATCTTAACTCTGCCATCAGCGTAGCTAACAAAAATCCACTTCCACCAGATGAAGAGACACACTGAAACCTACATGAACTTGGATTCCACACACCTTTTAGCAAATGATCATCTCCACTTTCAACAAGCACCTCTGCCACAACACATTTGCCTGCAAACAGTAGTGTATGGTAAAACTCAAATGTGTTATTTCCATCTTGTCGCTAGGGTTTACCTCTGAGCTTTTAGGAGATGAAAGTTCACAGATGTCCTTGGCATTCAAACAAAAAGTTATGAAAATAGTGGCACAATTATTTTCCTAATAAAGTAACCTCTAAAGCAAGTGTCACAGGCTCAGCCCATTTTATCAGCTGCTTTTCACCCCTTGGAAGTGCTTTGTTATCCAAACAATAAACTGCTGAGATGAACCCTCTCTCTTACCTGCTCTCATTCTAACACTAAACATCACTCCTGGTGCCTTCCACTTCAAAGACACAAATGGAACTAAATCCAAGCAGCACAGACCGGCTTTAGCGTTTCACTGTTTTCTGTCACCATGATAGCATAAGATTAATTGAAAGTTTGTTCCTAGCTGCATTTCTCTTGCCTTTGTGTGTCTATGCAAGGAATGGTTTGATCGTTGTTGGTACTGTGCCCTCTCTATTATTAAAAATATTATAATTTAATTTGTACTTAGAAATAATACTGCTCTTACCAAACACAAGTCTTCTGTTCTCCACACTGGCTGCCCATCAAGTTGACCTGAAATTTGGCCAAACTCAAAGGCAAATACAAGGGCAGGGAAGGCAAAAGCATACGAGTTTGCAGGTAACCTGTGGTGACACCTTCCCCCTCATCCAGTCATAATCTGAAGTGAGTATTGATTGACAAGAGATGAAATTATGTTGTTAATGGACAGTGAACTGGAGTTACTGGTACTGGGGTTTTATACTTCAGCTGTAACAGCTCTGCAGCTTGCAGCTGTACTCACACAGGTGGTAGTATAATTATTCATAATTTCATTATTTCATTATGAGCAGGCACTTTAAGTTTACTGTTATCCTGAACAAACAAACAGCCTGGAAGTCTACACAAGAAATTATTCAAATCCCCTTGCTTAACGCTAAGATCAACATACATTTTTCATTCTGATTTTAATAGCAGCATTTTCAATTCCTGAGTTGTGTAAGACACACTGACATGATATCCAGTGAGCAGGTCGGTTTGACCTAGTGGGACTAGAAACAGCATGACTAATAACAAATTAGCTAGGGATTTGGACACAGGTCCGAGGGCCACTTCAATGTTGTTACGTGTTAGTACAAATATTTACATATCTTGTAACATGACAAATAGTAAAAGCATACAAGCAGTAGCCAATTCAGTAAATAAATTATTAAACAACTTTTTTTTTTTTCATTTTGGGGGAGGATTTGCCTTTATCTTAACAATTACTCCAAAAGTGGAAAGACAAAAATAGGCAGAACTTTAGTAGTCCTAAGATTTATAGATTTACCGTTATCCTAAAAATCATTCAAAAATTGTACTTGGAAAAAAAAAAAATAGGCAGAACTTTAGGTTTTAAAACGTGGTTGACAACACTGAAACCAGTGGTCCTTGCCCATAAACTCAAATCAAATGCGTGTACCTGTCCTTTAAATTACTTTGTTTTGCACAACCAGGCACAGCACTGTTCCAAGGGTAGAAAGAAAAGCAGTTTCTGTGTATTCAGTCAGTCCTTGATCAGTCGTTTACTAGTGAATACAACTACAATAAATTACTTCTATAGTATCCAAAACATATTATGGAATTAACAGATGTTTGAATTTGAATATGAAAACAATTAAACCTACATCTAAAAGACTTTTATTGCTTCAACAGGGTATTTGGCTACACCTATAAACCCACCTTTGAGTTTCAGCTTGATGGAGCAATTCACCTGAATCGACCTTACAGCATTGGTCTAGACATACCCAAACTCAGAGAATTTATAATAGTTACTGGGAAGTAACTTGAAAGTTCGCTCCTCGGTATGAATCATGATGCTGAATCCCAGGACCAGGGAAGCTTCTGGCAAAAACACAATTAGAGGCACGGCCTATTTAGTGATGGTGGAGACAACTTCTATCTGGAATGATTAAGTTCTGAAGTCATATAAGCCCACAATGACCTGCTGAAGAAGCTTCCTATCTTTCCTCAAATCACAGGCTTCGTTTCAACATTTTCTGGGGAGAATATAATTCTGCAGTGCATCAAAGCCAGTATAATCCAGGTGTCATCTTGGTTACCAATTCCTTTTCCTATCTAGAAAACAAACTGCTGCAGCAAAAAGAGGTTTTACCAGTAGCCTTTGTTTTTGATGGTGATCTTTTGTCCTGATGGACACATTTCTGGGCACATCTTTTTAAATTATACAAATAGATTTCTGGGCAGCAACAGGACATTCTTCTTACATGCTCTCTCTTGTGTGAGGCAGAACCCTCCCTGTGAATTAGACATTTGATCCAAACTGGCTCCATATGGGACCAGCTCAGCCATCTGTGCTTCATGCTCCAGGAATTACAAACACTTCTGGAAATGCACAAAAGACAACCTGAGATGACTCGATACACAACAGCAACAGCTGATCTTATGAAATTGTGGACATGGTGCTTCCAGCCCCAGAGGAAGAATTCCCTCTGTACCTTTGTACCTTCTTCCCCAACAAACTCTGTTCAACAGGCCGTTTATGTAGTGGATGGATGCAGGTGGCCTTGGGGACTCTACCTGATGTACTCTGCCTTCCACAAGCAGGCTGAACCCTAAATAGCTTTACGGTAGCTCAGAAATAATAGAAATACAGCAAGCAAGAACAAAGCAAGGACACCCTCTCTCTCCCACCCAAAACCCCTCCAAAACCTAACCAATATGTGAGTCCACATAATTCTTTCTCCATTTCCCCACCCTTTGGTTCTGAGCTTACTCAAGAGTTCTAGCGGGAAGTGTAGTCAAAAAGGCACCGTCTCAGGCATCTGTGGGCTAGACAGCATGATACAGCCACAAAGAGTTCCCAAATAAGCTACAGTCTGAAAGGTTCACAACAAAATCTAATCCATCTGCATCAGAAGTAGCTTCTTGCAGAGATCCTGCACTAGTTACCCATCAGAGTTACCTCTTTCCTGGGCTTAGTCCAGTAATACCTCAGACAGGGGAAAGCTGACAGGGATCCAAGGTAAATAACCAAATACAATTGCTTTGTACTTAAAAAGATTAAAGACACAAAATGGGTTATTTCTTAACATGAGTCAGTCTTGAAAATATGCCTTTTTTTTTTTTTTTTTTAGAAAAAGGCTACATTCTAATCAAAACCTTAATGAAAACCTAGGCAGTGGAATGTATGAGGTGATAAATATTACAGAATAGAACCCAAATCTCTCATTCGACCTAAATTATTTACGAACAAACTTATCTGTTATGGTACTAAATTATCAATTTAAAACCAGTTCCATGGTTGTAACATAAAACACCTAATTAGGAAAAATATAGACATACTGTCTTACTTCCTTAGGACAATTTTATTCCAGTACTTTTTTCCTCCGGACAGAGGAATCTATTGTAACTGAGCACACAACAGCTCTTTCAGAATAGAAAAAGTTACCAGTGTGCAGAGAAGTTGCATCAAGAACAGGGGCTCTATACAATGTCCAGAGCCTGTTGAGAAACACACAGCTTTTATACACTGTGGATTAAAGAGCGCACAACCATCTGGTCAGCTTGCGGGCTAAATGAGCCAGTGCTGCCCTGCATGCCAATTTGCATGATTGATAAAACAAAAAAAAGGCCTATTATACGTCTGTCTCAGTGATGGTTGATGTTACGGTTTTAGCAACACTCCTGCTTTATGATTAAAGTTTTATACTTTAACAATACTCTTATTTCTATGGATACATCTAGATAAAAGCCTTTCTTGCTTTATTATGTAAAAATGAGATTTAAAGGATGAAGGCACTAAGCTGACACTTTTTACACTTTTTAATTCCTTCTTCCAACTTTTTACAAGATTCAGTATTGCAAAAGCCAAAAGGTGAAAGATTAGAAGTCGTCACATAAAAGCTCTAAGGATTGATATTTAATGAACTGTGAGATGTAAATCAATGCACAACAGCACAGCTTAAGCTTAAAATACTAGGATAACATTTATATTAAAAATAATTCACCTACAGATAATACAGTCTAGTGTTTATTGTATGTTATGGAAGGTACACTTGAATTTCAAAAATTTAAAACATATAAAAAGTGGTTAAGGGCCAACATTTTATCAACATGTGATAAATGTGTAAGAATGTTTATTATACAGCAGGGTACAATGGTAGTGTTAATGCCAACAGGGCACCACAGAAATTAGTTTAAAAAAAATGTCCACTATGCTTTATACAAACACCACCACTTGCTGTTGTTTAAGAGCATCGGGAGAGGATCGCCATCTGAAGGATAAGCAGTCTTATAACATTTTTAATGTTAGATAGTGTCATAGTATGTAGATTGGTGAGAAAGTTTCAAAATAAAACTAGGAATGCTGTAATTACTTCACAGAAATGCACATCCAATATCTGTTTTCAATAAGAACAATAGGTACAAGATTATAACTCTCCCTATATGAAATAATTTACACACAGATGAAAGCTACACTATCTAAAATAATCACTAAATACATTTTTCTTCTAGGAAATAAACAAGCAATTTTTGTTTTGCATGTTCAATATCAAAAAACATATAGCAGAAGTAGTATTTTTTAAACATAACTGATGCTCTAAAGTGAAAAAAAAAATGGGGGTGGGGGGGGGGGGGGAGGAAAAAGAGAGAAAAATAGA
>JANHFX010025000.1:18670-44379 GCA_027560015.1 Chloroceryle amazona
TCCCTCTTGAGCTGGGGAGCCCAGAACTGGATGCAATATTCCAGGTGAGGTCTCACTAGGGCAGAGTAGAGGGGGAGGAGAAGCTCCCTCGATCTGCTGGACACACTCCTCCTAATGCACCATTGGCCTTCCTGGCCACAAGGGCACGTTGCTGTCCTATGGGTAACTTCCTGTCCACCAGGACTCCCAGGGCTGCTCTCCAGCAGATCACCTCCCAGTCTGTACTGGTGTAATTTATTATTCTTTCCCTGGTGCAGGACTCTGCACTTATCCCTGTTAATCCTCATTAGGTTCTGCTCTGCCCAGCTCTCCAGTCTGTCCAGGTCTCACTAGATGGCCACACAGCCTTCAGGTGTATCAGCCAAACCTCCCAGCTTTATGTCGTCAGCAAATGTGCTGAGAAGACACTGTCCCATCATCAATGTCATTGATAAAGATGTTGAACAGAACCAGTCTCAGCAGTGATCCCTGGGGGACTCCACTAGATACAGCTCTCCAGCTGGACTTGGCACCATTGACCACCACTCTTTGGACTCCGTAGTCCAACCAGTTCTTAATCCATCTTACTAGCTGCAATTCTATCCCACACTTCCTGAGCTTCTTCATAAGGATATTATGGGAGACTGTGTCAAAAGCCCTGCTATGGTCAAGATAGACTACATCCACTGGTCTCCCTGCACCTATCCATTCAGTCACAACATCAAAGAAAGCAATCCGATTAGTCAAGCATGACTTCCCCTTGGTAAATCCATGCTGACTACTCCTGATAACCTTCTTCTCTTCCATGTGCCTAGAGATGAATCCAGGAAGTTATCATCTATACACTGCAAGAGCCTTTTGGACTGGGTATGCCTTGCTGTGTGGACTCTCCAACAAATATCAGGGTGATTGAAGTCACCCATGACTACCAGGGAGAGTGGTCCAGAGGCTACCTCCAATTGACTGTAGAAGGCCTCGTCAACATCATCTTCTTGGTTTGGTGGGCTGTAGTAGACGCACAGAATGGTTTCACTCCCCTTTCCATGTTCCTCAGTTCTTACCCACAAGCTTTCAACCTGTTCTACCTCCCCCCTAGAATAGAACCTAATACATTTCAGTTGCTCTCGCACATGAAGAGCAACACCACCACCTCACCTTGTTGGTCTGTCTTTCCTGAATACTACATAGCCATCCATAATAACATTCCAGTCATGGGAGCTGTCCCACCATGTCTCAGTGATTGCAATTATATCATAGTCATGTATCCCAACATCCCATGCATTCTTAGTTAAAATGAATTTTACCTGTCATTTTATTGCACAATTTACCCAGTGTCATAGTATCTATCTGCAGCTTTCTGCTCCTCTAATGACCTCAGTAGCTTCACATGATATGAAAGTTTTCTCAACCCACTCTTTACCCTCCTTCTGGGTGGTCATACTATGAATATGCTGAGCCGTAGGTCCCAGCAAAGATCCTTGTGGATCACCAGCAGCAGGCCCCCCAGAGTTGATACTCCTCCTCTGTCACCTATTTTTTAATTAAATATTGCTGCAAGAATGCTAGTCCAAATTAAGACTGGATCACCGCTTCACTTGAACATCAGTTAAGAACATCTGACCTGCTTAGTTCTGCTGATTTAAGTTTATGTTTGTTTTTGAAGCACTTGATTTTTCTAAGTGATTTCATTTTTATGTCTCCGACTGTAAAAAAATGCATCAGCAAGGGAATTCAGCTAATGAACTGTTGTCTCACAGCTTAAGACAGGTTTCAAGTATTTGGAAGAGGCTACATCTCTTGCAGACTAGTGTTCTGTTCTAGCCTCCAGAAGACAAACGGGTCCTCTAGCCTGACACTTGAATAGCAGTTCACATTTCTTACTGGGAACAAAAGAAAAGGTCTGTTTGAGTCTGAGCCTTTATCTGGAGCTTGTGAAAGGAACAGGCTTGATCTTGAAATAGGCAGAAAGAACACAATGTTACTAAAGTTGTCCAAGAACTGTCTGTATTTGGGAGGCATGTCTTGCAAGATTAGAAAGCTGAAACTCCCTTCAAATTTGACTTGTTGATGGATAAATTCAGGATTTGTCCAGGGAATTTACTTAATAAAAAGCAGCATTTATTAAGTTCTCAGTCTGGAAATAGCATCTACATTAAGTGTCTAAGCCAGATATTCTACAGTAAGAGCAGAACACAGGAAAATGTAATATTATGCAAGGAAGGCGGGGCTGACAATGTCTATTCTGTTTGTTCAGTCATTTTTGTAGAGTGAATATACTTTATTCATTTTGCCAGACTATTTTCCTCTCAATAAAAAGACCCCACTCAGTAAAGAACTACATAATACAGAGGCCACATCTCATAAAATGAGTAGCAACTCCTAATACAGGCTTGAGTTCTAGATGGAACAGTTTTATGAGATCTTATTAACTGTACTTAAAGAACCTACTTTGAAACAGGCTTTGTGTGACTCCGTGTTCAAGAGCTACTGAATGTAAATGAAATCACAGAAACTGGAATATTTTAGCCACATGATATAAACCAGAATTATCTCATTTCAGCCTGGTAAGGCCTGAGGACTAAAAGCATCCTTGGAAGAAAGAAGAGTTTGAGGAAAGCAAACCTGCATCAGCTCTAAGCTGCTGCAGAACCTCTGGCTAGCTTGTCTCATATTCTTAGAAATAAATTTGTTGAGGGGAGAATGTGAAAATCTAATCACTGTTAAAAGCTTTCAGTACTGTGCCCCTGGCAGGTAGTGGACGTTCTGAAGCTCTGCAGTAGGTAAGATGCTTTTGAAGGAGAAATTGCTTCTGGAGGAGGGTTTCTTTTACAAAACTATAAACAAGCAATATTTAAGAGATGTGTTCTTAAACACACGTAAGCAAGTTCAGTTGGACTGAGTTAAGAGAACCAACCAGATGGTCCTTTTAAAAAGCAAGTTTCTGCCTGTGTCTCTCACTAATCACATTTGATATTCCCTGCTCTTGCCTAGATTATGAGATTTTTCGTTCAGCCATCGTGACTTTGAAAAAGCTCACAAAACACCACAGAAATACTATGAAAGGGCAGGTTAACATGAAACAACTCTGCGGGCTACCAATTGTTCTCTCTATTCATCAGAACAAAGTTGTTAACTTGAAAATTCATTAACTTTTCAAATTGATATGTAAGGTCTACTCACTGCATCAGAGATTTAGCCAACTTTGTCTCACTTCACAACTGAGAAAAGGCTACACTCTGCTAGAGTTAACAAATCCATAATCTCTCAAAACCAAATAAAATGTTATTTACTCCCATTTAAAATAACAATCTTGGGGTGTGTGTGTGTGTGTCTCACAAAGTATACTACACTGATACAAAAGGCTTTGGTGTCTTCCTAGTACTTTCAATTGAACGCTTCTGTCAGATGTCTGGTTTGGTTTGTGTGTTTTTTGTTTGTTTTGTTTTTTTCCTTCCAACTTCATTTTGTCTGAACAAGAATTTTTTTTTTTGTGGATTACATGCAAAGAATTTCCTTGAGGCTTTTTTTTTTTTAAGAAAGAAAGTTTAACTACTATGTAGGATATAATTCCATTCAGAGCTTACACTGTCCAGATTCTGTTTGCAAAATTTTATGTTTAGTAATATGAACAGCATATTAAATATAGAAAAGACACCTTGTATGAGTGGCCCAAAGCCAATGTAAAGGTAACTAAAATTTCTATACCATTATATAGTCAGTCAGTCTCACAGTAATTAACATAGAATGTATGCTGTGGCAGTTGCATGTATTAGGATGAGACTGCCCCCTACAGTAACCGAACTGCTCTTAAAATCTCAAGTAGAAGATTCATTTTTACAAGAATGTTACCTCAAACAAAAGTCAAGTAAATGATTTTGAAAGTAACCTTCAGAACTTTCCCGCACTAGGGCTCACCGATATTTAAATTTTATTCACTACAAAATGTAAGTAAATATTTAAAGCGAAAGTATTCAAGAAGCTACCAGGATTTTGAAGCAAGCACTCACTGCAAATACTTAGCTGACTGTACCTTACCTTCAATGGCGGGGCTATACTGAGACATCACGTTACTTGCCAAAGTCGGCAAGGAGACTGCCACGAAGACCATGAGAAGGCAAGCAATTTTATATTCTTCTTCTGGACTAATGTTTTCTAAGAACAAAAGAAAAATTCTTCAATTAAAGAAGTCATATTCAAGTATTTGCTTGCAAGTGCAGGTAGTTGAGAGTACCAAAACATTTGACAAAACTGAAAATTAAATCCACCACCAACAAACTGAGTGTGTTGTGAAAGAAGGAATTTTATGTCAGTCTTGCCAAAAGACACAGGGTGGAGCTTCAAAATATCCAGTTTGTCATCTACAGGAACGAAGGCAAGCTTCTGCCACCCTAGCCCTTCTAACCATTTAGTTACTAAGACTTTAGTATCCTGTACAGAACAGTATTTTTACATGCTGGTGCAAGTCCAGGTATTGCTCTGAGGTGAGGAGAGCTTCTCTTGCACTCACCCTTTGGTAAGTGAGCAGAAGGTGATGTGCACTCACCTCGATTCACGCTAAAACCTTGTGTTTTCCAAAACAGCAGCATCACCATACATTAGTGTAAAATTAGGTTTTAAAAAAAAGTTAACACTTGGTCAAACACAGTAATTATATCCGCACAAACTGAATTACTGAAAGCAAAATACTTCAAACTGCAAAGGTGAGAAACAAAATACAATATCCTAGCCAAATATGAAAATACACAAAAATTCCCTGTCGTCTTCACACAGTTTAAACATTTCACATCTGCACCACAATGAAAATAGTCTGTTTAAAATGCCATTTCAGATACTAGCTATCATCCAAGGACATAAATATGCATATTATACGTGTAATGTATGTAAAACAAATACACTTTTTAAAACATATATGAAGAAATTGTGCTTGTCAATTAAGTATGCTTGACAATTGTGCTTGTGAATTAAGTTTGAATATCAGAATGCCCCTTGGAATTAGTTTTATCTTTTCTTCCCAAAATAACTACTACTAAAGCATGAAAATACAACTTAGGTAGCATTCAAAATGTTCTTGATCTGATTCTAACATTAACCATCCATTACACCCAGGGTGGGGGGAAAGCGATCAAGTGCTCAGTAAGGATGACAGAGGAAAAAACAGAAGACTGTCAAAAAGCACTTCAGAGTCTAAATTCATGCTTTCAAACCTGCCAGAGTAAACAGAACTGAAAAGGTTATAACAGCAGCGCTCTAAAGTGAGTAAGAAGAAGCACTGCACATGTTCAGACATTAAGATCTTTATTTTGCCATGTTTCCCCTTGTAAGCTCCACGTTAATGCTTGTCTCACACAGCAGTAATGCAACGTTGTGAAGCTCACAGATTTGTTACAGATCTGTACAACAGAACTGATCATGTCTTCATAGTTGTTCACAACAGAGTCCTATTCTCACTGTCCTTAAATTACAGCAGTTTTCACCATTAGCTGTTAAACTCCATCATCATTTTGTTATTCATTTCTATGTCAACAGGTTCTGTGGTTGAAAAGATTCTCAAGCTAACACATCAGCAGGCAGCAGGAACTAGTAATTCATGTTCTTGTGCCATTTATGGAGTTCATTGAAGGAATACAAAAGGACTCAAAATATAGAAGTCTTCTCCTAGAACTATAAACACTTCCATGCCTGGGTGCATTTATTTAAACACTTCCATGCCTGGGTGCATTTATTTAAACACTTCCATGCCTGGGTGCATTTATTTGTTTTGCCCCCCCCTCCCCCGTTATTATTTTTTAGACTATTTTTTATTAAGTTGTAACCCCTTACCTGATTTTTGGGAAGACAGTGCTACGACCAAGGCAGGATCAATCTCACAAGGCAATCCAGCAGCTGATGACAGTTCATATACATTCATTGCTACCTGAGGACCAGAAGAAAGATAATTACAAAAAAAGACAACAATGAATGCATTTTGGGTTGACATGATGAGGTACAGTTTTGCCGTCATGTTTAAAATGTTCATATTTGAGTTTGAGGCACTAAGGAATTTCAGCAGACTTGGCTAAACCAAGATAAAAAGACTAGATTTGTGTTTCCAACCTACATTAAACAGCTGGGCCAGTACTTTGTGTGCTAGATTGTAATTTCTTTTTGTCATGCCAAATGAAGTTTGTATACTTTTCTACGTCCTCACTTCCAACCAGCTGTTTCTACACCTTTCTTCACTTCCAAAGAAACCAAATCTACCAGATCTAACGTATCAGCTAACACCTGCAAATACAGCATTTTTAGACAAAACCCTAAAGTTCATCTGGTAATTAGAGTAAGGCAGAAATCTTACAACATTCAAATCCAGCACAGATTCAGCATCCAGTGATTCCAAGTACCAAGAATTAGATTCTAAGTAGCCCTGAAACTTTGAGGAACTAAGACCTGTCCTAGGCTGCATCTTTAATTGCCATTAACATATGTTCACAGTTCTCTCTTTCCTCATTTTCCATTTTGGACAAAGTATGTGAAGCCATAGATCAGATGAAGCTCTGCAAAAGCTGGTTTCTACCAAACACAAAGGACTATAGGAAACATTGGCCATGGGTCCTACTGCTGTTAATATTTGAGATGTTTGACACTTTGTCCATAAATTCTCACATATAGATGGTCAGCTGCATATGGTGCATGTTGTACAGACTGTCTTTGGGTGCTCAAGTCTGGCTACCTGAGGGCAAGTTCTGACGTCAGAAGCATAAACTGTTGTTTGTACAGTGCTGTGCTGTCAGCAGGACACAGGATATTAGCTTGAGTTACATTTAAGGAGTTAAGAGCACCTGGACAGGAGCTGCTTCACAACGAACTGGTCAAGAAGCATCAGTGGAATAAATGTATATCTGTTTCTACAAGCTTGTATAGGCCACCCACCAATTTAATATTAAAAATAACCAGATAAAAGGAGAACAAATCTCCCTTTTTTCAATCACCCCAAATCATAAGTTTCAGGAATAATGAAATAAACCCAATGTACTTATTTCATTAACACCTTTGAAGATATTTATGCTTTGCTTGGGTAAATTCAGTACATAGGAAATTAACTGTTATTATATCCTAAAATATGCCCTATCGGGCAATTGGCCCAATGCACTGTACAAAGCCTTATGAAGATCTGTCTATTGATATGCCTTCATTTAAAAGAAGCCTGTCTTATTGTCCCAAAAGAAGTCTTTGTAGCCTACAATTGCACTGCTGTATGTGACAAAGTCAGGAGAAAGCTCAGACAATATGCTGCTGATTGTCCAGGGCTTGTTAGCAGGCTCACAGCACAGTCCTGGCCCTTCCAACAAGATGTTTTCAAAACAGAGCTCTGGGCAAAGTTGCCAAGTAGCACATGTCAGAGTTCCCAGTATTCCCAGTAGGCACTATGGACAAGAATACAGAAGTTTGTCTCCTCCTCCATGCACAGTCCTTCAACATCATTCAGGAAAGCTACGTACTCTTAAACAAGCCTACATGGCATCACAGTGCACCACATGATGTGACACTTACAATTGGTAACCTGTGAACACCAACATGGTAGACTGTACCACAGCACTTAGAATTTATTTTGGACACTCTGAATTAGAAGAAAATCACACACAAAATAGGTAAATATTTCAACATCACATGGGAACGACAGACCCAGAGAAGGCAGACAGCCAAGTACTATGTGAATCAGAGGCAACGAGATGGTGCCACAAGGCACTCAGGAGGTTTTTTCTGCCATACAATTATTCAAGTGACTGTAAATTACTACAGTGACTTCCAGAAGAGAATCAGTGAGTACTATGATTTCTCCTATCTGCTGACACAAATGAGTTCAGGGTCATCTTTAGAGATCCACTGAGATGTTTAAAATGATCCGTTATCATCCACTTAAAATATCAATGGCAAAATATGGTCTTAAATGATTACTGTGGCAGCCTTTATCCCACCCTATTTTTCACCACCCCTTTGAGAGTAGAAGGTGTAAGATGCTTCCTGAAAAGATCAAGCAGTGAGCTTCCCTCCTCATCTCTTCTGTGTGCCGATTCCTTAAATTCAATAATGGACCATGATGCTTTGATGATCAATGATTTTCCTTGTAAATACTATAGGCAAGAATTTTAAAAAGTTTTTCCTTGAGAAGTGCAATGGCATCATTTTGACAATTTTTATCATGAGCCAGTATCCTCAATGTTAATTTTCCACAGCATTTCCACAGACCTCCTCTACTGTGGTATGAATCTCAATGTTTTCTGGGACATCAAACATTTATGGATGGTTTATAAGCATGGCAAGTTCCAAAGAGTATGTGATGATATTTTGGAGTGAAACAGAATATGTGTGAAATTTCAGTAACATATCCTTCCTGAAAGCTGACTCATTTTCAGACAGACAGCTAAACTGTATCTTCTGAAATGATAAGATACACACAACGGACTTGAACGGTTCTTGTAATGTACTTCTGAAAAAGGAGACTGATGTGCTTTATTTAATAACTCTTCATATGCAACAGGACTTAAGTTTCTTTCCTCAAGAGTCAGAAGAAAGATGTAAACTTCAAGTTCAGGAATAACAACATATTCTGGCCTCAAAACCCATACTTAGCTCAAGAGCAGATTTCCAAAAACTGTTTCTGTAGAAGTGAATCAAGAGTTGTAGATCCCACTACACATCTACACATCCAGTTGCCACAATACCATTAAGAAGCTTGCAAACCATTGTCACAGGCTCCAAGCTGTGATGAGACTGAAACACCAGCTAGGCTGCAACTACTGTGCAGATGTGTCCAGAAGCCACATAATGTACCAAATGTATAGAAACATACAGCCATACAGCAAGGCACCTTATTTAAGCTGCTAAGTTTTTTTTTCAAGCATTTCAGACAGTGGGTTCACAAGAATTTTCAATTTAAGGTCAAAAATCCGACATGCGTAGAGCTCCAATCACGTACAGAGACTCCTTAAACATACAGTTTTACCAGTTACAGTGCTCACACAATGAAGCATCGCAGTATTCTTCTTTTTATCACTTAGTCATATTTTAACACTTGAAAAATTTTGTTCTTTGCTCTTTCCATGAAAGTTCTCAAATGCAATCACAGGCAGATAAAGACTTGTGCTTATCCTATTAGTTGTGGGGTTTTTTTTTGTTGTGGTGGTTGTTTTTTGCATCTGGGATTTTTTTTGTGTGTGTGTTTCTGGATTTGTCACACTACACATGAAAGTCTTGCCCGTTACATATTTAAGTAAGCTCCAAAAACGTCTCCATTGCACTTTAGGCCAAACATTACCTTCATATCAGTCTCTCTTGGAATGTGATCTTTAAAGTCCTCGATGGAACTTACAAGGAAAGGAATGTGGTAGGATAAGACCTAAGAGACACAAACACATACAAAATGAAAAAAAAAAATACTTCCCACATTAATGATAAATTAGACACTACCACTGTTTTACTGAATTTATTTTTTTTTTTAGTTTTTCCTTTGTGCATCTGAATTTGTAGATTTAAGACATTCAACCCTAATTAAACACAAAATCAAGCCGACTGCAAAGTGTAATTAAATCTTTTAAAATGTATAAACACAGAAAACGCTAAGGCATGCTCAAACTAAAACGTCTGTCTTTTAATGTAACATTTCTCTGAGTAGTCCTCAAAAAAGCAGATATCCCCACCTCCAACTTGCAATTCAAAGTTCAGTAATGACTGAGTATTGCCATTTTATCCATCTTTTAAGAAGCAGCATTCCCAAATAGTGAAGCTTTAAATACCCTATCATTCCATCCCATTAACACAATTAAAATTATTATTTGCAACATATTAAGTTATTTCTTACATCTCTAAGTGCTTCCTGTGCCAACGACCGAAAAGACAAGATAACACCAATAATCGTCATTCTCTTCAAAACACTGTCAACAGCTGAACAGAAACAAGAACAATAGTGAGCAAGAACCTGTTGATGTTTACAAGCTCAATTCTTTTAAAAAAATGAACAAAACAAAAAAAAAGAAAAAAACAAACCAAAAGGAGAGAGAAAGAAAACATTTAACAAAATGTTGCAAAACAAAGGTACTGAGACAATGACATCCCTTAGAAGAGCCTAAATGAGCAGTGCTTAAGCGGGGCTTTACAGCTGAGCTGACAGGAGTATTTCTATTTTCAGTAGAAGGCTATCCTGTTAACCACTTCCCAGAAGGAATCCCGCTACACACTGCAGATAATGTTGGATACTAACACTAATTCTGTGTTTTCTTAAGGTCAAAAATGTCACTTTGTAATAATTATTTTTGTTTTAAACAATTACTTATGATAGTTACATGCATAAAAATCCTTCCAAGGAATGCAATAATTTAAACTGTGATGGAATCAAATCATCAACATGTGTCAAAAAAACAAAAGCCCATGTGTTGTATTCTGCAGCTACACACCCAGTTCGCAGATTACTGCTGCTACAGCTGTGAGTTGCCATCCCTGAAAACTGCCCAAAGCTCATCACTTCTATAGCACCCAGGCACTAATTAAAACTGACATCTCATTTTGCCTGCATGTGAGACACATGAAACTTTTAAAAAAGATGCATCAGTTTCTGGGAGCTCACATTTTGCTGATTCTGTGTACTTAATACAGAGAAATTATTTTTTTCTCATTTTCTTTACAAAGACAAAGATTAAAACCCAGTTCTTCATCTTTAGTAGGACCTTGCAAGTTACCCACATGATAATCTTTTAAAGAGTGCTGCCATCTGGTCTGGCTTGTCAAAGCTGGTCCTCATTTGTGTCAGAACTTCAACGTTCTCCACCACAAGTTTCTAAAAAGAAGCAAGGATTCAGGTCAGCAATAGATTGCAGTATGTTACCAGGATAAATCCATGGGTATTTCAGCACATTCCCATCTAGCAGAGCGGCAACAAAACTGGAATAGGACTGTCAGGCACCACTCTACACAAAAACAAGCTCTGAATCAAAAAGCAAAGAATCAGACACCCCCTAAAACATGATCATTATATTCAACATGTACAACTTCTTAAAAGAAAGGAATGAGACTCAGTAAAGCCAGGCAATAGCTCCTCATGCTATTCAGCTTTTATAAGAAAAGTATACAGCTTTTATAAGAAAAATATACATTACAATAAAAATTCAGCTTCTCAAGGTAATCTGTTCTTTTGGTTGCTATTTTGGCTAGTTATACTGTAAGGACTATAAATTTAATGTTGGCAAAATTGAAAAATGGAATGAGGAGTGTAAGAGTCACACTTAAATCCTGGTGCAACTTATTTGAAATTTTCTTCCATTATAATACAAAATAAAAACAAAGGCATTTCCTCAAGTCCCAACACCTTAGCCTGCAACAGTTAAACTCAAGTGCCCTATTTTTCACATCAGTTTGACAAAAAGAAAAGAAAATGTCTGTTTCTAATTTGTAACAGCTCTTATACATGCAACTTGTGGCTTTAGGGTAAATTTAATAACTATCATGGAATCATTCTCCAAATATGTATCAGATTTAAATTTAAATTACAGAGATTGCATAATCACATCTATAAAATGTCAAATCTGAAAAGGGTTTCTTGATAGCTGAGAAACTTACGTCGTTCCAGGTAGTATTTTTAACTCTCTTCAAGCAAGAAATAGGTACTTTATTCTAACAGAAAATATTTTCACAGGAAGAAAGCAAGATATTCTGGATTGGGGTGGTCTTCCAAAGATTATTAATCATTTTACTCTTCAAATGGATACACTCCAATACACCTTAATTACCAAGCAGCACAAAAGGAGCAAAGAGGACAGAGAAGAAAAACTACTATTCACCAAACGTGTATGCCACTGTAACACTGAAATGTAACTTAAGATCTATCCTATAAACATTTAAGAGGAGATACACCTACAGGAACCTACTGCTAAGGATCCACAACCATGGGACCTTGAGAGTTCTGCTAACTGCTTTAATAGTTTTATTTTACTTTGCTTCTCCAAAAACAGGGTAAAACATGGAAATTTAATTTCCCTGCTTGCCAGTTGCTGAAGAAATATTGATGTGACCCCAGGAGAAAACAACACAAAACTATAATGCTGCTATGAAATAAACAGTGGTTTGTGTTTACTCTCACCTCCTAGACAAGTAGCTGGTGCAGAGCAGATCTGTCCAACAGCTTAGACCTCTCAGGTTCAATCACATTGTGTCATGGCCATGCTATCTCCATAGGCTCAAATCTATCCATTAGCTACCAGTCTTCCCACTTTCATTACTCTTGTATTTAGTGAGAAGCAAGGAAAGAAATAAGCTATCCAAGATGTAGTAAACTAACCACCTCCAAGAATGTGTGCCTGCACATGGACACGAAAGACGTACTTCTATGTTGAAAACCAAAGCAAGACCGGTTTGCACTGAAATCAAGATGGGCAATTTTAAACCAACCGATGTGTCAGAACTTGGCAGATGTGTGATATTTTCATTTAAATCCCTCAATGCTCTCCAGAATTCAAGATTGAAGGCAACAGCCCCCGCATATTGTTACTGAGTCAAGATTTCAGCTTTATGAAAAATAACCAGCATATTACTTTAAGATTTAAAAGGAACAGGATGGAAGAGTTCAAGTAGTTACTGAAATGAGGAAAACTTCCCCTCCTCACCTCAGTCTTAAACTTCAGATATAAACCAAACACCTGGTCCCACTGCAGGAAGCAAAGCAAGTGTGTTGAACCCTACCCTTAATATATTCACCACTCTATCCTCTCATCGCTTTCTTCCCCCAAACCCAGATGTTCCTCAGTGCTCTCTGGTAAGCCAACTGCATCTCAGCCAAGAGATGAACATTTTATTACTTTATTTTTTTCCTCCAATTATGCAGTCATGTGGATCTACATTATGTTCTGCTTATCCTTAGTGGTGTAAGAAAACAACAAAACTCAGAGAAAATTTAAAGTTGCTTTTCAAATGACACTGAGATGCAGTATCAATTGTGCCGATTTTGAGGAAGACGGTAAAGGGGACAAATAAAGCAGCCACCAACAAACATCTACGCAATGGCTTTGTGGCAGATCTCACTGTGGATAGAATTTAACCTTAAAATAACAGAGTTCTCACCTAGGAAGTCTCAACCTGAAACTCAAAAATTGTAATGGGCATAAGGAACTAATTACCCTGTCTAGCTGGTTACTCAGGTCAGGGTTGCTGCATGCTCTTGGCAGCAGCTTGGAAAGCAGGAGCAGCACCTCAGTTGTGACACTGAATAAAAGGCTGCAAATCTTCTAGGCCATTGTACATTGTAGCAACTCAGCAGCACTAAAATTCAGTATTTACAGAGAGAACAGAATCTCAGAATCATTAGGGTTGGAAAGGACCTCTAGGATCACTGAGTCCAACCTTCATCCTAACATCTCTCTATCCACCAGACCATAGCCTCAAGAGCTACGTCTGCTCATTTTTTAAACACCTCCGGGGACGGTGACTCCACCACCTCCCTGGGCAGCCTGTTCCTGTTCCAGTGCCAAACCACTCTCTCAGTAAAGAATTTCTTCCTAATATCTAATCTAAACCTCCCCTGATGCAACCTGAGGCCATTTCCTCATTAGTAATTTGGGAGAAGAGACCAACACCAGCCTCGCTACAACCTCCATTTAGGTAGTTGGAGAGAGCAGTTAAGGTCTCAACTCAGTCTCTTCTCTAGGCTAAACAACCCCAGTTCCCTCAGCCTCTCCTCACAAGGCATGCTTTCCAGACCCCTCACCAGCTTCGTTGCCCTTCCCCGGACCCACTCCAACACCTCACTGTCCTTCTTGTGCTGCGGTGCCCAAAGCTGGACACAGTACTCAAGGTGCGGTCTCACGAGTGCTGAGTACAGGGGCACGATCACCTCCCTACTCCTGCTGGTCACACTGCTTCTGATCCAGGCCAGGATGCCATTGGCCTTCTTGGCCACCTGGGCACACTGCTGGCTCATGTTCAGCTGCCTGTCCACCAAAACCGCCAGGTCCCTTTCCAGCCACTCCGCCCCAAGCCTGTAGCGCTGCCTGGGGTTGTTGCGACTGAAGTGAATGACCCAGCATTTGGCCTTGTTAAACCTCATCCCATTGACCTCATCCCATTGCTCCAGCCTGTCCAAATCCCTCTCCAGATCCTTCCTACCCTCAAGCAGATCGACACTCCTACTTAATGTCATATCATCTGCAAATTTCCTGATGGCACATTTGATCCCCTCATCCAGGTCACCGATAAAGATATTAAACATGACTGGTCCCAAAACTTGAGCCCTGAGGGACACCACTTGTGTGTGGTCGCCAACTGGACTTAACTCCATTTACCACCACTAAAAAAAAAAAAATAAATCTTTAAAACTGTAGGGTGGGATGTATTAAAAATACATACTCTAAAAGGCCTGGTATGCTAATAACAGTAGTTGTTACTGAAGAAGAAAATGAAAGTTCCTTAGATCTCTTAAGTATTCATGTGCATTTTTAAAATCATAGCACATATGAATAGTTACAAAAAACTCTGTTGTAATTAGTGGTTAAATAAATTGAAAATTATGAGATGTAATAACCACCTAGTGTCATTTCCAAATTTAATTCTAAGAGTAAGTCATATGAAAAGCAAATATATGCTAATTAGTGACATTTTAATAGTATGACTATCCTGGGAAAGCAGTGCATGTTAAGTTTATTAAAACCTCTTTCCAAAAAAAGTTAATTACTGAGGCACAGAGTGCTTCCCCTGTCACTGTTTGTTGTTTTGAATATACATGAAACTAGCTTTCGTAACATGGCCATATTTCTACTTTTTTTCATGGCATCAGCTTTACTGTTTGTGTTGTTGTAGGTATCAGATTTATTTATATGAATACAGACCTTTATAATAAACATCTGTATTCAGCCAGAGAGAAACATATGTCTAAAACCAAGGGAAACTAACAAAGAAAAAAAGACCTGAAGTCTCCCATCTGTGTAACCTGAACAGTAAGCGTTAATACACATAGTAAAGACAGTTAAGTTGTTACAGATGACTAAGATATAGTTGAGTTTTTCATGTTAAGTTTTGAGAGTCAATGGACCGGAGATCTTGAAAAAACATTTCTCCTTACACTGGTGATAAAAAGGGACTTGACTCCTAACTTTGGGTATCTAACATAGAAAACAACAAAGCCTTCATAAACTCCTGACCGTTCAGCTGTTGAAGAACATAGGATAGACACGTACTACCTGTGCAAATATACTACAAAATAAGAGTAAAATTCACAGCTTTATCAGTTTGTTTGATGCAGTTGTTTCAAAAAGATGGCATGCAGAAACATAGCTATTAAAAATCCTAAAGGAAGCTTAAACAGAACACTACCCGCCTTCCCACCCACCAATTTCCCAAGGTTACCTTAAGCTCAGCAACCTGTGAAGAAATATGCCACATCAGACTTTCACTTAAGAACTTCATGCCATATGGTCCCAGAAGCTCAGAAAGGGCTCTCGTTTCTGAGAAACAAAACAAACTGTTCTACTTCAAACATTCCTTCTTGAGTTATTTGTTGCCCATCATGTATCTAGCATTGGTATTTTAATTGCAAAAATATTTTACCGCAAAACAGAATTTTAGATACAAGAACCTGTATTGTAGTAGAACTGAAGCAGCAGCCACCACCAACACCATATGCCTGTCTCTGTAGCTAAAATGCAACAACCCTAACTTTGACCCACAACAGGAAAAGAGAGCTCTCTCAAGACAGAGACGCAGCACAAATAAGTAGTACATAAAATACTACTCAAGTCTAAGCAATGCTGTCTACAATAGAAAGGTCTAGGAGCTGCTCTTTTTCCAATTACTCAAGCATACCGTCTGATCTCACGAGTGTTCGGTAGAAACATAAAAGTTTACCTGATATGTCAGAGTACTCCTCAGCATTAAATGTCAATTCATTTTCCGTAGGCAAATTCACAAATGCCTTCATGGCTGGAAAATAGGCTATGTGACCATTGCTGACTTGTCGTAGCAAAGTTTCCAAATACCTTATCAGAAAGGGAGAAAGTTTTAGACAAAAATACACATGCTCATTGATATTCTACAGAGATGAAGTATACTTGTGTGACAAGGGACAGCAAAGCCTATAGACTCTACTGTTACTTTTATGGCTCGCCTGGTATCTGTATCTTAGTCTACATGGCCCTGCTGTAAAAAGTGAACAAGCAAACCTTGAAGTGCTTTTAACAGGTATCAGAAGTAAACTTCAAGTTGGAAACTTAACATTCTAAACAACTCCCTTTCTCCATTTACAAATTTTTTCATTACATAAAAATATTATAAAATCCATTTTAACAAATTTTCATATAATTACTTACCAATTTGTGTAGAGACTGGTAATGGTTGGCTCACCGTGACTATCTAAATGCTGGGTTTGCTGAAGCAGAACATTGTTAAATACTCGTGTAATGTCAATCTGTACATAATTTTCTATTGACTGGAGGACTGTCATATAGGCTCTTACACTGGTTAACAGCTCTGATGGCTTTGCAATCTCTTGTGTTGCTTGATTATACATCGTCATTCCAACAATTGACCTGTGAGAAACAGAAAAAATTTGAAACAAATAAATTGCATTTATTAGCAAAATAAATCAGAGGAAAATATGCAGCTATAAAAATGGTTTCATATTCAAATTTATTTTTTATCTGAATACTTCTCCAAGCTGCAAGTATAAAACTGTAATCAACACAGATACTACACCAGCACTTTTAAAAACAGTTCTAGATGCCAAAGACAATTGTATTCACGATTCCAGCAAAAATTTCATGATACAGTAAGAAAACTCACCAAGCATTTTTAAAACAGCTCTCTTCCCCTCCCCTCCCACGTGAGGACAATCCATAATGTGGAAGACTACTTTGGTAAATAAATTAATGTTCAAGTCTTTTAAAATGCAAAACTTCTGGGATATGCAATAACAATGATGTATTTTAAAGCATTCAGAGCATATTAAGTACTGCAAAATTAAGTATGAATTGAAAACATTCAACACAAAATGTTTATATTCTGTTGCTTTGCATAAAAATTTAAAGGCGTGTCTGATTATCTTGCAATATTAACTATGCCTACTGTATTTGAGTGCCTAAATTTTGTATGATAATAAATGTCACTTAAGCATCTGAAAAATAATTATAAATTGAATACTGTTCTCTTTGGATATTGTCTCCTTTCCTTCATGAGGCAAGAAAAAGGAAAGCAGTCTCTGAAAGCCATCTGCCCATGGCTTCAGCCCCAGTCCACAAGCAAACCCCCCCAAATTACAAAAAAATAAGCAGAAGTGACCAACACTGGTGTGAGTTCATAAATCTGAAGATTACAGCTGACTTCTTTTAAAGTCATGAAGTTACCCTCACTTTTATGCCACCCTATCTTATTTGAGAGATAAAGTGCTCTAGTGATCTACTATTATGTCTTGATAATTAAAACTTATTAAGCCTTTATGCCCTGCTTGAAATATATACCTACTAACCCTTGGCATAACATACAACTAGGATCGCTAGCTGCTTTAATATTAAGTCCTTTCCAGAAGTTGCCATTTGCTTTCTATAAATAATGATAGAAAGATCAAGGTAAGAATGGATAGGAGTATCAAGTGGCAGTACTCTTCTATTTTAAGAAAAATAGGTAAAGTATCTTCTCAGTTGGCTTTGTCAGGTTGTGAGTTCTGATTTTTGGATTTCCTTTCAGAAATTCAGTAAACTCAAATACTTGAAAAAATCCAATACCATGCAAAAGAATGGTGAGAAGAGTCTATAAATGCCTAAAAATAGGCACCACCACCAAAACACAAAGGACTAAGAAAGCACGATCAGGATGTTAAATAGGTGACAGGCATTTCAATATATTTTGTTTTAAAATAGGAACTAACAATTGTCTATGTCTGCATATATAAATTAATTGTCATTTTAGTCGGAACTTAAGATTTCACAATCCACCTTGAAAAATAAGCTGTATGTAGTAAGGAAAGAATACTTCCAACATCAAATCAGCAAAGACTTATCTTGTAAATAAATATTAATTTTATATTTCTTACTTGGTAAAGCGGATTTCCAGGTGAGATGTTAAATATTCTCTTGGGGTAAACGTGTGTTCCCAAACCACCATATTCGGTACATAATTGATTGAGAAGCACAGCTCAGAAAGTGCAGTGTGCAGTTTGTCCAGGCTTTAAGAAGAGGCAACAAAAAAAACTGAGAAAAATCTTTCATGTAACATATGCAGGTATTATCATGGAAAGCACACACCAGGAGGAAGACGGCTCAAGAGCAGGTACAGCTCTAGCTCTTCCTTTCATTGTCTTTTCCTGCTTTGAGATACTTTTCTAGATCATTTAAAAAACAGTATTTTGGGTAAGAACACATTCTACAAGCACATACTGATATGCATCACACACAGGGATGACATATATGTATTTTTTTTCTCCTTGAAAAGAACAGTCTGTTAAGGTGGTTTTCCCTAACTGAACTAAGAAATGCAAGTAATGTTTGGTATTAACCAGCATTAAAAACCTGAAAACACTGGAGGAATGACTCTCAAGCTATGAATAAGTACTTTTTCTTCAACTTGTCTGCCTTTACAGTTTTCTGATGTTTGGCTGTTGCAACTGTAGTAAAACCACTTCCCTTTCAGCAGTGCCTGTGTTTGGGTGCTCCTGGCCACAACACTAAACATTTATTGTCTCCTTTCCTAGCTTCCTTCCTCTTTATGCTTTCATCACTCTACCATCTTGAGGCACTAGATCCTCAACTCCATCCCAGCAGCTGAAGGCCTTTTGGTAGCAAGAACTTCCAGCCCAGCCTGTACTTCACCCAGTTAACAGTGTCAAAGCAAGGCAGAATCAAACATGCCATCCACTCCTTGGGCTTCCACTTCCACAATAATTAATATATACAGGAAAACTACTCCATACATATCCAGCAGGATACTTTCTGCTCGGGAAAGAATACAGCCAAGGGTTTAAATTAAAGTGAGAAACATTCCTATTGCTCTACATAACAGATTTCAGTCTCTGTACAATCGACAGAAGTATCACATGATCACAGACTACAAAGTTCTTGTATTTACAGTCAATAAAGCTTACTCAAATGAATCAAGAAGCATTCAATATGCAAACCATACATGTTTTGGCTTGGGATTCAAGGTGAAAAGGAACAGAAGAAGCAGCTTACTTTGTTACAACCAATCTGTTTTTCCTCATGCTTTCAACTCCCGGTTTTTCTCTTTCAGGTTCTCCTTTCTTTCCAGTCTGTTTTTTTGATTTTTTGTTCACTGCTTGACTGATGGTTTTGGCACAGTGCTTTGGAAGTAACTAGTAAACAAAAAAAGAAACAGCCTCTCCAAATTAAAGTCCAACTTTTTTGCAGCCATGACATACGAAATGAGTTTATGGACCAGGTGGAGACTCCATCATACAAGTAACATGCTCTTCCTTTAACTACGAACTACGCAATTCTAATATTACTAAGTCTTCCTCAAATCACCTTCCATTTTATAAACAGAAAAACTTCCTCAAAAGAGAGGGAGGAAAGAGTGAACAAGAAATAGATCTACAAAAATTCCGAAAGTAGAACAGAGAAAAATCTCAATGGTAATTAAAACAGACACGCCCACACTCACCTGATCACTCAGCGTACATTGTTCCGTGCAAATGTCTGTGATAAGATTTCGAGCTTGCTTAGCCATTTCGTCCAAGAACATGTTACACAAGGAAAGACTACGATCTCCAATATGATGTCGCTGTTAAAGGGGGGAAAATAAAGAAAGTCTGTTTCAGTTTCTCGTTAATCCTACAATACTCACACATCAGGCACACTGTACTGCAGAGAACAGTTCACTAAAACATGTAACTAGGGTACAAAAAATAATGAATTTAATCAGTCCTCAATAATCTTGCAAAATATCTTCTGTAAAAGGAGGCAAAACAGTTTGTAAAAAGTTAAGTTTTCATGTTGCATTTTGGCCTGAATCTACTTGTATGTGTCCAATATTCAGATTTCTGTGAATCGCCTCTTCATTAATTCCTATCAGCACTAACTCTAGGAGAAGGACGTGCAACACAAGCTACAGATAAAGCACACTGTCCTTCATACCACTAGTAAAATCAGTAATGAAGCCCTGCTGCACCGATTTCTGGATTCAGTTCCTTTGTCACTGGATCTGCACATGCATAGCCTTTGTCTCACTGAAATCCTTCTTTCACCGCTAATGTTTCCTTTCTAACAGCCACACATTGTGCAGAGCACACTGAAGATTATTTTTCCAAAATGGTAATAGTTACCAAGTCATACAATTCTGATATTGACCTCAAAGTTCTGCTGGCTGGGCAAAATGTGTTTGCTACAGCTGAATTCACAGTAACTACTGTAGAGTGGACTTTGGCTACTGATTCCTTACTGTTACTGGGATTGTTCTGAAAGACATCTCTGGTCCTGAAGGGAAGCTTTCCTAGAAAAGTTTTTGTGGCTGTCTAGTATAAATACAATTTGCTGCTGCTTAAAGCAAAGTATGCAGAGAAAATAATTATATTGATATATACTGAGAGGAAGTTTAGCAGAAGAGGATTTAATGTTTAAAAAAGAAAAACCCACATCATGCATATTACAATAGGTCTTATTCATCCAATTGTTCCAGATGAGCACTGTAAAGAATGAAAACACTTTCATGAGCGCTACACAAAATTGGCCAAGTTATGCTCTGGAGTAATTCTAAAGTCAAGGGATATAAAGGAAATGTATTGAAGGATTTACTTCATTACAACAAAAACAGAATTTTCTCATAATCAAACTATTTCCACATTTCACATTTTTTCATTTCTAATTCTAACACAAGAGGACTTGCATTACCCAGTTCCTACCCAAACACACACATTATACTGTGTATCACTTTGGGCTTGGTTTTTTAGTCTTACTGAAGAAACACTTTTTCTAACAAGCCATACAGAACTCGCAGTTCCCTAATTCCTTTTTCTAACTATAAGTTTATAAACCATTTGAAAGAAAAACTGTTAAGTTTTAATAGGCATGTAAGATTAATTACCATCTGGATCTGAATGAACCCAGAAGAGTCATGTAACCTTTGTACCTCAGTCTAAACTCTTTAAAGCAAAGATAATGCTTACTCACTTTAGAAAAGGATTTTAAGATCTATGGGTGAAGAATCATGTAAGAAGGTATCTCGTATTTTCCTCGCCTTTTTACCACTCTCCTCCCTCAAATCTCGTACTGCCATAAACAGCACCTTACAGTGTTCAGCCCTAGTCCTCCTTACTTTAAGCAAGAGATGAAAATAATTAAAATAATATATTTTAAAATTACCTCTTCCGGGCATAGTTCATGGGTACAGCTCATAAAATGGGTACAAAGCAGTGGGAATGCAATTGAATATCTTGATTGAGAGGGAAGCTCCAAACACTGCTGAAACATCTTCTCAAAAGCACGACTATAAAAACTGATCAGAAATAGACAGTTACAAGAAATGCATGCCTAATTTCACTGCAAATGAAGTTTTACTTCACACAAATGAAACATTGTATTTATACCAAAGACTACATCAGGTTTTCAAAGAAGCTTGCTTTCTGCATTTGCTTCTGTAGTTTATTTGCATCTCTATTATTATTCTTTTCTCATGTTTGCCACAGATACTGCAAAAACTTGCATCTTCTGCAAAAATGTATTAAGAAAGAATCTGCAAATGACTCCTGATCGATTATATGATTGCTTGAAGAATCTTGGATATTTTCAGAAATACATTTATCAAACTGATTTTGATGGAAACCAGAAGTTCTAATTGATTCTCCCACTGGCCCATCTCCCTACAAATTTTGCTATTAAAAAATTACACTTGCAGGGACAAACTAACCACTAAATAATAAAAAGCTTCTATAGTTCAGATTAGTAACATACCAAAATATAGAAAGATCTGAGGTTTCAACCAACATCTCCACCAAAGAATCTACCATTTTTGTGTGGAAAATGATAGTGTTCATCATTTTTCCTAGTTCTCTATGGTCTGCAAGACCAAGCGAAGCTTTAGAAACACTGGTGTAGGCCTGGAAAGACATGAGAAGGAAATATATGGTGTATCTACAGTTGCTCTTTTGCAAATTCCATTGCTACTGAACGATACAAATGTTAAATATCGATTATGCTATGCAGAGGACACCTGTGTACTAAAAGACTGTGGACAGACTTTTATTATTTCCTTATTATTATTATTTCCTATTTCCACTATAGCGTAAGCAAAGCAAACTGCCCTTCCATGAAATCTCCGAACATCATTTGAATACGACAACTAAGTCACAGATAAACTGTTGAACAAATGTATTGACAAAACACAAACGTGCACTTCTGAGCCCCCACTTAAACAATTGGGCTTTGGAAAGCAAGAAAATTAATTTATTATGTGAACTGACTACACTGTTATTGCAAAGCACAGCAGTGGACTCCCCAAACATTGTTTTCTCACTGAACAGTCTTTACCTTCCCTTGGCTAGGCAGGCTGAATCATACTCTGTAGTGTGCACAGTCACCAAGGTTTTAAGTTAGTAAAGCATCACGCTTATCTACAAAGTCTTACCTGCAATCTAAACCAATCTAATCTCATTCCTCTGAAGTCAAATACCTCTCCATCTTCAACTACATCAAGAGAAAAATACAGAACATAAAATATTTAGGGGAAAAAACTACAGATTCTGTATCAGACCTTTTAAAAACCCCCGAAATACTCAAGAATTACTTGTGTATTAAACCACATGCTTTTATCTATGAATTTTCATCCAGCACAGCCATGCTGATAGGAATTAAAATATCTAGATGAAAACCTGTGTGATACGCTTTCCAAAATAAAAGGTAGGACTATGTCTCAACAGTACTCCTCCAAAAGCTCTTATCTGTATAGAGCTGCCCTGGTAAAGGGACACACTTCAAGAAGCAGGTATCGTAACTGAAGAGAAACAAGGAACAAATTCAGTTTACGTAAGTTATCTACTTTTGCTGACTGCATTAAAAAAAAAAAGTGATCAAGCTTCCATAGTAATCCACCACCCTGTTCCCATCTTCCCAAGTTCATTTGGACTTACCTTGTTTCACACTTAGTGAAGTCATTGTGTTTACAAAAGAGGACATGATGATTGATTCATCCTCTGGGCACACTGAAAGATTCTAAAATAAATGTTGTTGCTATTATTATTTCAAACTTTGCTTATGAAACAATGCCAATACTCATGCCCAAATAATCAGCAATACTCCAAAATGTACAAAAATTCACACAAGGTCACTTAATTGATGGAATAGCACTATATGAAATATTAAATAGCTTTCACTTTTTAATTCATGGGGTGATGTCAAATACCTAGAAAAGCCTGTCTCCAAACCAACATCTGCTCAAATGGGAAAAACCTGTCAGTAAACATGCCTACACACTTTCAGACTGTAGTCATTTATAAAATGGACACCAAGCATTTTCCTGTTAGGCATCAGACACCAAACATTTTTCTGATCTCTACAGGCACTTGAATCTGCCTGCAAAGGAAATACGGCCATGCCAGGATGTAATGGAGCTTCACTTTGCTTCCCACAAAACCCATTCTGTTTTTCACTAACAATTACTTCAACTGATACCACCCGACAGATGGGCTATCAAGTTTTCAAATTTTACAAACGTAACAGCTCATGAAAGAGCAGTTTCAGCAACTGATAAGACCCTATTTCTATCAAGTAATTAAATAATAGAGAAGTTTCTTATAAATGCCAGTCATAGCTGGAAAGCTATGACATTTTAACCTGAAGACTGAAAAAATCCAAATTATCACTCATTTATCTAGTCTTGCACTTGATACCTGTTATGAATTAATTACAACTAAAATTCAAGCCATTTTTTTCTCCTCACCTCACTTTAGTATGATCCTAATGATTATCCTGTCTAAACACAGAATGTTTGTGCCACCTGTACAGCATTCACACACAAGTCATTCACTAAGCCCAGGAAATAATTTCCCAGCAATCAATGACAAGGGAAAAACAAACAAACAAACAACTTAATTCTGTCAGTCTAAAAAAACAAAACAAACAAATCTGTTCACATATAAGTATATAATTTTATAAGCAAAAAATCTTCAAATACAGTTATTTCTGTATTGAAAGTAAACCCAAGGATTGTTACATTTATTAATTTAAACAGTGAAATGGGTATTTAAACTGTTTAAAAAGTTCACTTAAATAAACAGCAGAGTACTTAATTCCCCCTTCTGTCAATTGATGTAATGTTTGAAGTGTGGAATTAATTTCTGAACACAACAGAAAAGCTTACAGTACAAACTTGAGTAAAGTTTGACCCAGTCACAAAATCCATGGTCCATCTAGTGGTCGCTAGGGAATCCAACG
Organism: Chloroceryle amazona; assembly: GCA_027560015.1. Lineage (NCBI taxonomy): Eukaryota > Metazoa > Chordata > Aves > Coraciiformes > Cerylidae > Chloroceryle > Chloroceryle amazona. The sequence continues at coordinate 43,036 of JANHFX010025000.1, forward strand.
GAACGAGTTTGGATTCTTTGTCAGTAAGTTAAACAAAGTTTCTACTATGCTCCTTCAGTGGCAGTATCCCTTTCATAGCCTCTAAATATGACACTGCTTAATAACATTGAAACATTCACACAGCAAACTAAACTGTAACTCGAAATCCCAGAATTAAATGGTAAATTAATTTGCCTCACTGTCCTATTAAATCCCCAAACCAGGATGCGTTTCATAGAGTCATTTTGGACAAAAAGCCCTTTTTGAAGTTTGCATTTGAGAACACGAAATGACTGTCTTACCATACCTGAACCAGCTCGTTTAAGACCACTGCATCAAAGCCAGAGAGATACTGTACGTAGTATCTCTGCATCACTGGTCCGTATTTTCGCACATGTGCTCTGAGCTCCTCCATGTAGAAGATTAGCTCGGCTATGTGTCTAGGTAAGAAGACAAAGAAAAGCTTACAAATATGAAATGCCCAAAAAACTAAAACCAATTTCTATCAGTGGAATGCTTCAAGGTGATTTCCTCATATATTTTGCTTTTCGTACTACTATTAATCAGTAATTCCTGTACAAAAGTCTGTTCACAATTGTAAAATGAAATCACACGGGTAATTTTCTCTGCAAGGTAAAGTCCACTCAACAGGAGGTAAGTTAGCAGGATAACATCACAATATTCCTCAAAGGTATGTGTAACTGCTTTTTTGTTGTTGTTGTTGGTTTTTCTTGTTTGGTTTTTGGTTTGTTGTTTTTTTTAAATGAGAAGCCTTTCTATAATGCTCAATTTGAAAAAAAGGTTTTCCTCACAAAGTGGTTAAATCTGAAAAATACAACTTTAACTGCCTTTTTTTTTTAAACCCATGAGGATGGTTAAATACTTGCACAGATCATTTCAGACATGCTCTGGGACCTCCATCTTCTCCCTAGCACCTAAATCTAGTGAAGAAAACCCAACGTCTTTCTACTCCAGTTCCAGAAATGGCCTTGGGATTGTCACTTGTTTAAACTCCTGCTGTCAATACACAGAATTTCAGTTCAGTCTCAGGTTAATAATCTTGAAAACAACTCTGACACATCCACATTCGTAAAATCTGGTAATCCCACTTCTCATTTTTACCTGCTGTTTATGAGGACACTAGTGCTATTATTACATACATAAATCTTACCTGATTTAAAAGACAGTTCACTATAACATAGGAGATGTTCTACAAATCAATGAACCAAGCTTTTTGACAGTTTCCTTCCCTCACCATTGATTTGCTCAATGTTAAGTCAGTAACACTGAAGACACATGATAAGGCTTTATTTTTGTTTATTCAAAGGAATAAATAATAAAAGATAGGCTTTTAATAATTATTTT